>JACEEZ010008966.1:0-27500 GCA_016584305.1 Chionoecetes opilio
CTTTTTTTTTAAATTACGTTTTCCAGCTTAAATCCTTTACTTCTTGTTTCCCCTGGTTAATAGCCGAAGAACTTTTCCTCTCCTTTTATTAAACCCCTTTATCCATTTAAAAATTTCTATCAGATGCCCCTACTCGGTCTTCGTTTGAGTAATTTTTAAAAGCTCCCAAAACTCTTTCATAACTAAAGTTACGCATCCCTTGAATCTTTTTGGTCTTTCCCTCTCTACATTGATTCTAAAAAGGTTATCCACCCTGTAATATGGAGACCAAAATGAACCACAAGTTAGGTGGGTCTGATAGACCCAGATAAAGTTTTTAAAATAAACTTCCGCACTTGTATTTTAAATTTTGGGGTTTTAACACTCTATTAGCTTATTTCTAGCTTCAAAATTGTATCTAGGTCGGGGGTCTGGGTTCACCCTCACTCCAAGTTTTATTCAGCTGTTTTCAGCGATACATTGCGTTTGGGGGTGTATTTTTCCGGGTTTTTTTACAACATTCATAACGGCACTTATAAATTTTAAAATTTCCACTTCCATTAATACCCATCATAAGTTTATCAAAGTCCCCTGCAAATTTTTTACACAGATGTGATCCAAAATCCACCTACCTGTATCATCAGCAAGCATCTTTTAAAATCGACTCCCCACAAACCGAATTTCAATTTTATAATTTCTTTACTTTAGTCTTGCCCGAAAGGGGGGAGATCGTGACATTGCACTAAATAGCTGCTTTCTGTGCCTTTTCTGCCACCTTCCCCCTTTTTCTAAAACCCCAACCTTTTTGTTTGTTATCTTTCAAGAGTTCTTAAAGTAATTATAGCTTTGAGAGCGGGATTTGTTTTTTTTGTTAAATGTTTTTCCCATTTCATTGATAGCTCAATGCCGCAAAAAACACATTTGGGTTGGACCATTTTTATCACAGCAGTGAACCCAAACCAAGGAACTGTCTTTTTACAGGCGAAATAACTTTTCTGCGGTTACTTTTTCTGGCACGTGTCGTCGTTTTGACCCGCTCAGACCCGGGGTGACAAAACTCACTTCATTGTCACTTTTCTTTGCCCGCCGGACCTGCACGACTCGGTCACTTTAACTGTCACTTTACTTTTCCAGCAGGACCTGTAGATAGTAATTTAACTGTCACTTCACTTTCTTCATTCCCCCCACTAGGGGCGGCAGAGGACTCACTTTTAACATTTTTTACTGTTTTTCGCTTTGGGCCTTCGAAACATTTACGTTTTGGGTTCATGAGCAACTGCGACTTTACCGCATTTCCTTCAGTACACTTTCGCTTTTTTAATGAGGGACTTATCCCTTTTTAAGCTTTAACCTCATTAAAACCACAACACGATATTACTGAGGCTCACGGCTACACTGCCCGGGAGGGCCTACCCCAAAGCTCAGCCACGGTGTTGCCCAAATTTTATTTTATTTTCGATCGGGGTTTGCAAATCACGTCAAACAGTCAAACTTGCATAAAGCCTACTGATATACGTATGCATCAGTTTCTATTCATCATCTTTTTTCCTTTTTAAAATGTCGCTAAAAACAATTCACATGAACGCGTGATAAAACTAGAAAGTTGGTAACTCAGTAAACACCAGCAGGCTGCAGCCAGACTGGTACAGTACGTGTACAGTACTCGTTCAACAGTTTTGTGGTGGAAGCGGGAAGTATTTTTTTTAAGCATGAATAACTTTTTTATTTATTCTCTTTTTTCTTACTTTATCCATCTACCAAAGTACTTTAATATTATTAAAAGGATCTTGCATCTATCTGCCTAGTTACATATTAACTCATTCATTTACGATTTTCCATCTTCAATATAAAAAAACAAAAACTGCGACCTCAAAGCGCAAAAACCCCCAAATCTATGAAAAATACGCGGCGCCCCTAGGGGATTCCCACGGCGCACAAGTGCGCCGCGGCGCACAGTTTGAGAATCACTGCCCTAGACCAACAATTGCACGATCCCTTTTGTTAAGCTCAACCATATCTACCCTAAGCATCTATCTGTTTCTTTTTTACTTATTAAAATATATTTGACAGATTTTAGATATAGTTTTTATATTTTGCGCACCCTTTTTGCCTTTCAATAACCAGCAGCTTATGATGTACCAAAACATCTATCTTTTATCCGTCTAACATATTGTTATGTCTTGATGGAGAGGGGTTTCTGCAGGAATCGTATTCCACTTTAAAAAAATGTACATTTCTTATTCGCAAGAGTTTTACGATGTATGCAATTTTCCCTTGATTTCTGGAATATTTTTTCGGGTAATATGCCTTAAAAAAAATTTAATTCGGTAATTTATCAATGGAATTTAAACTGCTTATACCACAGGGAAGCCTGTTGAAATCTATATTTTTTTCCATAACGTTTTCTCGTTGCTAAAAACGGTTCTTGAGATATTATGGAAACATTGCTTCCCCTTTTTTTCCGCAGCCTCGTACGATACATTCCCCGGCTAAAGTTTTTTTTTACCGAATAAATTCAACAAAGCGCTTCAGTCTTTCAGTTTCCGTCTCAGGATTAGACGTACGCGTGCGAGCTTCCTTTGAAAGTCAGTTAGAGGGACTTGACGAGACGAAAAAGCTTTTGACGCCACCCAGCTATATTTAATATCTTTGTATTATTTTTATTATCTTTTATGCCTGTTGCGCCTTAGGCCTTTTTTTTTTTTCTTCCTAGAGGCCTCAGGTGGGTTGGCCTTATATGTAATTTTAGAAGGTGAGATGGCTGGCCCTCGCTCGTGGTGTTTGCAGGCTGGATTTGTTGAGTGACACATGTAATTAATTGAGGCTTATGCTTCCCCTCGTGCCTCTGCCACACTTGCGTCGGAGAATAGGTTAATAGCAGCATGTGGGTGTCTTCAGCTACTCGACGACGGACAAAGAAGTAGCTCCTGGCGAGTCTTCAAATAGGGCAGTGGTTCTTAACCTGGGGTACCTGTACCACCGGACATGGTACGAATCAATCAATCAATCAATCACTGGGGGCATACGCCGGGTGGGCGCGTCGCCTCGCCCACCGTACGACGCCACTCCCGGGGGTCACCACGCGCGAGTTCCCATGCAGGCTCCTTTCCCATACCAGCAGCTCTCGACAAGGAACATCAACTGCCCCATCCACGAGCCTTGTGGGCGCCCCCTTGGCCTCCTCCACGCCGGATTGTCTCTTACAGATACAGCCCGATGGGAAGGATCGGTTTCAGGGTAGCGTGCCACATGCCATATAGCCGAAGTTGGCGCTGACGGACTGTGCAGGTAATAGGCCTCGATTCAGTCTCACGGTGCAATCGCTGATTGACACGTAATCATCCCAGCGATACCCATGATTCTGCTAAGACACTTCTATACCAAAGGCATTGATTCGTCTCTTCTAGTCACTATTTAGTGTCCATGTCTCACAACCATAGAGTAGACAGGGATCACAAGCGATTTGAAGATCCGGATATTTGTCCTCCTGCACAGGTACCGACAACGCCAAATACTCCCCGCTGAGCGAGTCCATAACACCGTGGGCTATGCCAATCCGCCGTAAGACTTCTTGACGTGACCCGCCGTCATTATGGACTGCGCTACCAAGGTATGTAAAACTTTCCAAGATCTCAATGTTCTCGCCACACGCATGAACAGACTGTTCTGCTTCATCTAGTAAGTCTCCAAACACCTGGACCTTGGTCTTGAGCCAGGAGACCTCAAGTCCCAAAGGCTTTGCCTCCTCGTGCAGCGCTCGAGAGCCATCACCAGGACCTCCAGCGACTCAGCAAAGATTACTGCATCATCAGCAAAAACAAGATCAGTGATTTTGGTGTTGCCAACGGATGCTCCACACTCACTTTGATCTACAACCTTGTCCAATACCCAGTCCATACAAGCGTTGAAAAGTGATGGGGCAAGGACGCACCCTTGCCTCACTCCTGTATTCAGAGGAAAGAAGCCGGATACACCTGCTCCACACTTCACAGCACTCTCAGTCCCAGAATATAGACCAGTTATCAAACCAATAGTCTTTGCAGGAATCCCTCGAAGTCGCAGAAGATCCCAGATTTGACTCACGATGCACTGAGTCAAACGCCTTGAGATCACATAGGCTGCAAACACCCCACTGTCGAAACTCACGTCGGCGTTCCACCAGGACACGAAGCGCTAGGATTTCGGTCCGTTGTTGACTTACCAGGCGTGAACCCAGACTGCTGAGGTCTCTGATGCTTCTTCACCAGATGGCTGCGAATCCGTGTCAGCAATAGATGGGCAAGCACCTTGCCTGGTACGCTGAGCAGTGTAATACCGCGGTAATTGTGCAGTCCTGACGGTCCCCCTTCCCTTTCCAGATAGGGACGACCAGCCCCCTTTTCCAGTCAGGCGGAATGGTACCTGATTTCCACACGGCAGTCAGGACAGCATGCAACCGTGGATCATGGCCTCACCCCCAGCTTTTGAGGAGCTCCGCACTGATATTGCAAACACCAGCTGCCTTTCCACCCCTCAACTTTGCTACAGCCTCTCTGACTTCGTCCCAAGAGAGGGTGTGCTTTCGTCAATGGGAGGATCGGCATCACTGCCTGTAACCCAGTGGTGTGAAAACTGCTCAGTTGGAGGGTCCACCGTGAACAACTGCCCAAAGTACTCAGCCCAACGAGCCATCATTGCCCATCCATGTCCGACACGAGGCGCCCATCTGCTGTTTCGAATAGCACTCGCCCGAGAAGTAGACTTGGAACGGAGCTTCTTCAGGGCTCGGTAGGCGGGTCGGAGGTCATTAGCGTTCAAATGACCCTCGACATCCTCAGCGAGACTCCTGACATACCTCTCCTTGTCTCTCCCCAGGAGGGTTCTAGTCCGGCGTGACAGAGCCCTGTGCTGGTCCCGGTTCCCAGCCAGCCTGGCAGCGCGACTCTCCTCGATTTTCTCCAGCGTCTCCGTCGAGACAAAACCACGCCTTGACCTCGGGCGCTCCCCAATACACTCCTTGGCAGCCTGTAGAGTTTCACGTTTGAAGGTATCCCACAGTTCTACAGGGTCCCCGAGAGCACCGGGCACATCAAACCGATTTGAGACTGCCACCGCATACTCATGAGCACATGTCAAGTCCTTCAGTTTCTCAAGATGAAACACAGTATGGTTACCTCTTGAGATTCTTCTGGACTTGACATGAAGCTTAAGTGTAGCAACGAAGCATGGTACGAAGGGGGTACGAAATTTACACCTGGGGTACGAGACATGCTGACCAATAATTCAATATCATATTTATAAGGAAGCTGGAATTATATATATATATATATCAATTATTTTGTCTGTCTTGTCTTGTCTCTGCATCATTTTGTGAAGAAATTGAAGCTGAACATAGTGTTCCTGTATTCCACACGGAAGTGAGGTGGCTCTCACGTACTACTTACACGTGTCTTCGAACTACACGAAGAAATCAAGAGGTTTCTTATAAATCAAGGCATTGACATTGCTGACCACTTTGAAAACAGGGAGTTCATTTTGTCCTTTGCATACCTGACAGATGTATTCACGCACTTGAACGAGTTGAACATATCCATTCAAGGAAGAATGCTGAACATGATAACTGTCAGAGAAGTTATTTGCCTTTACCCAGAAACTTCCAATTTGGATGTGGCGCATTGAAGAAGGGAATTTGGTTAACTTTCCTTCATTTGATGAGGCTGCTTTTGCAGAGGAAGTGTTCATCGATACTGAAGTGAAAGAGCATTTGCAAGGGCTGATTCACTCCTTGCAGGGATACTTTCACCATGGAGAGGTTTCTGTGGCACAGAGATGGATACGGGATCCATATAATTTGACAGCTAAGTACCTGTGCTAATGTGAGTACTAGTATCCAGTGTTATAAACAGGTAGGAAGGGATAGAAGTGGTTAGTGAAAATTTATCCTTCCTTTGTGATCCTATGTGATCGGGGGAGAGAGAGGTGCGGGAGCGCGCCAAACAGGTGGTGACGTCAGAGCAACTGCTCTGTGATTCGTTGCTTCAGTGACGTCACGGGGTTTCTTGTGAGGTGAGTGGCTAGAAAATACGTCACAGTCTCAGGAGCTATATTACTGGCTCCAGCACCAGGGATTTTCGCGGGGTTTAAAGCATTTTGTTATGAGTGGCTGAAATTGTGAGGAAGAGGAGAGAGTTACCATATCTTGCCAGGGCGGGAGCAAGTGTTCAGTTGCCAGACTCGTGAGATGAGGCACAGGTGTTGCAAGGTAATGAGTGATAAATATTATTCCACATGGTAACATTATTAATGTGTTAAGTGATTGCACAGACAACACAAACTTCCTTCTTAGATAATAGTAGTGTGTAGTAAGTTCAGTAATTTTGTGATTAGGTATAAAGTGAAAAGTGTAAAGTAATTTCTTACTCTACTTATAAGTTGTGTTTTGGCACAGCTACCCCTGGAAAAGTTCGTTTTCAATAGTGAGCGGGTTACATTTTAAAGGGTAACTCCTCTAGTTATCTGTGAGTGTTAGTGTTTCATGAAAAGTTGTAGTCAAAAGTGTAAAGTTGTACGAGCGCTTTCAAGTTTTTGTACGTGTAATGGGTGTTGTCAGTGGTGTAAGGGGGACCTCAGTGTAGTTAGGAGAGGTCATAAATGTATTAGCAAATGTCGTTGAGGAGCGGCACATTTTTCTCGCTATACATGCCTTTCCCAGAAAACTTAGGAGCCAGCTCTGAAACACAAGAGGCCAGCTCTGAAACACAACAGCTTCATACTACTACTACTCCTCCTATTTCTTCCACAAGTACACCTACTTTACCAAATATGGCTACTCCATCAGTGCCAACTATTAAACTTCTCCATCAGGATTCTTCCATAACTAGATTTTCAGGGGAGGAAGAGTCCCGCCCAGCACTGTCATTTATACAACAGTGTGAAGATGCCATGCAGAATAGTAATGTTGCTTCAGGAAGTGAAAAGATTTTTTTTTTTAGATCTCAATTGATGCCTGGGTCTTTAGCTAGCGACATGATGTGCGCGTCAGGCCTGGATGGAAAAACATTAAACTATGAGTATGAGGTATTTAGGAGAAATTTTTTGAAGATATTTGGGGTGGCTCAGCATAATGACTCCTTGCAGTGGTCTTTTACGTATGCTGAAACATTGACCACACAGTTGGGTAGTGCTGGCAGGTTTGAGAGGTCAGGCACGTGCTGCTAATATAGCTTCTGAAGCTATGGAGGCTTTGAATCTAGCTCAATGGTTTGAAAGTGGTCACCTGTCAGTAGAGAGATTTAAACTGATTCTAGAATTTCAGTATTATATCACCTTCTTAACTCCACAAGAGCGTCGTATCGCTTCATCTCTTGATTTTAAGCCAGGGGATAACCTTCTAGAATTCTCTACTAAAATCACTAAGCGGCTACGTGAGATGCCTAAAAGTCCATTTTCACAACCTGAGTCAGTGGCGCCGGTGTCAAGGGAGACTCAAATTCATTCATCCTTACCTCCTCCTCCACCACCTCTTCCACCTCCAGGGTTTCTTACTCGCGCACCCAAGCAATGTTACTACTGTGGAAAGCAAGGTCATACTGATAATTACTGCTATCAGTAAAAGAAGGAAACGAAATCTGGTCAGAAAAGTAGCAATATGCAGGTTGCTCAACAGAGACAATACTTGCCTTCTCGCCCTCCGCCAGCACGTTTTGCATCTCCTGCACGACCACAACAGCCTCGAATGCAATTTCGCCCTCCGCCAAAATATTGTGTAATTCACAAGCGGGGAAACCATTCAACAGAGGAATGTTGGTTGATTCTGAGGTTGAATGCGACTCAGACGATAACAGTTGGTAATGGAAATGGATATCAGCAGTCGGGGGAAGATTCGCGCAGGGTTCAAAGAAACCCAGATTAGTTTCAGACACAAAGTCACAGACACAGTCTTGCATAGTCCCATCTATTATAGCGGCGTGTCTTTCTATGATGATAATTCAGTGTTTCACTCGAGACAGTTCTATTGCTCTTGGAGTGGACACAGGTGCTTCATGTAATATTCTTAGTGAGTGTGCTTATGTAAACTTAAACAAGTCATATCATTTTCCCTTGTTACCCTCTACAGCCACTCTACAAAGTGTTCAAGGTCTCACACTAGAGGTGATGGGCACTGTGACCCTTCCTCTATGCCTTGCTCCTAAGTCTAAAGTCTTAAACATACAGTTTATAGTAACACCAAGTTTTGTTTTAAAATGTGATGGTCTTTTGGGTTTAGAATCACTTGCTACCCATCACATTGATGTAATTCCACAGCACCAAGCAATCTCATTAGATGGCGTTCTCTTCCCCGCAATGACAAGTCCAGCTCCATTGCTTAATGACCCTCTGACTTTTCCAAACAGTGACCAGCAAGCCGTTTCTGCTAGTATAGGCCATGACTGCTTTACTAGTGGGGAAACGAAACGTTCAGTTTCCCCTAAAGGTTCGTTGGTGTCCGCTGTTGTCATAGGAGACCAATATATTGGCTCCTCGAGTTCTGTTCGACTTGCAGTGAGAGTCCAAGAGGCTCCTGTCGGCAGTCATTTGGTGTCTATACCTGACACTATCCGTGTAAGTCGCTTAGCGCTAGAGGGAACGTTTTCCGCGGTACGCGATGATCACATAAGCGACGCAGTTGTCACAAATGTTACAGGGTCACCTATAACTCTGAAAAATGGAGTTTTGTTATGCAGTTTTGAGAGACAAAATAGTTTGACCTTGATGGATCCTTCACACGTTCTTGCAGCAGTCTCTAAGAAGACGAATGGTAGTGAGGACCAGGCAGACATAGTCCAGCAGCTAACACCTTACGTACAGGTACTGAATTTTACGGAGGCTAAGCCTGAGCTTCTCGCTTTGCTCGCGACACACAGGCCTGCTCTTGCCTTACCTGGGGAACCCTTAGGAGTAACAGACAAAATCACGCATAACATTGTGCTCACACCTGATGCACAGCCTTCGTATGTACCTTCTTATCGTATGCCTCATAGCCAAAGAGCTGTGGTACAGGGCATGATAACGGACATGTTGGATGAAGGAATAATACAGGAGTCTTATTCTCCTTGGAACTCACCTTTGTTATTGGTGAAGAAAAGTGATGGTACTTATAGGTCTGTGCTCGACTTCAGGAAAGTTAACAATTTTTAACCTGTACCGGATCACATCTATCCACTCCCTGTTTTGAGAGACCTTTTGCAGTCTATAGGGAAGGATAATACAGTTTTTACCAGTTTGGACCTCAAGTCTGGTTTCTGGCAGATTCCGTTAGAAGAGAAATCTCGGGAAATAACTGCCTTCTCAACAAATAATGCTCATTATGAATGGCTGAGATGTCCTATGGGTTTGAGGAACTCACCTCTTACATGCCAACGTCTAGTAAACAACTTGTTTCACGGCATCATAGGTATGGTTTGTTCGTACATGGACGACCTCATACTTGTCTCCAAAGACTTATCCAGTCACTTTGAGAAACTTGCCCTTGTGTTTCAGAAACTTACTGAGGCTGGCCTTAAACTTAACGTGCGCAAATGCAGTTTTCTCAAGTCACGCATTGACTTTTGTGGCCATGCTGTCGGGCAAGGATGGAATCCACACGTTGATTGAAAATCAAAGCCGTCAAGAATTTCCCAACCCCTACCACCACTGAAAAGGTACGTCTTTCCTCGGGTTGTCGGGTACTATCGTGCCTTTGTGAAGAAACTATGCTTCGATTGCTAGTCCTCTGACACGACTCTTGAAAAAAGGGCGTTCCTTTCGCTTGGAATGGTCCCCAACAACAAAGTTTTGATACTTTGAAACAGGCACTTACACATGCGCCAATTCTTACATTTCCTGACTACCATATGCCTTTCACTCTTGTGACAGATGCTTCGGCACTAGGCGTGGGAGCGGTTTTGATGCAAACAGTTGAAGGGAAACGCCCTCATGTGTTGCATATGCCAGTAGAGTGCTTAATGATGTAGAGTCACGGTACTCAGTAACTCACCTTGAAGCTCTAGCTGTGGTGTGGGCTCTTAAGCACTTTAAGGAAATTATCTATGGTTATCCCATTACAGTTAACACGGATCACGACTGCGGTGCTTGAATCGCTTTAAGGGGAAAAACCTTTGTGGCCGTGTGGCCCGGTGGTTCATCACCATTCAGGAATTTGATCCTACTATCAAATATATACCTGGAAATAAAAATCATGTGGCAGACGCACTTTCCACGCAACATTCCAGTAGCAGTGCTCTCAGACGCTTCAAGTTTCTCAAAACTAGCGAAAAATACATCCACATTCCCTCTTCAAACTTGGGAATTTGTGAAATCCACTTATCGACATCAAGTTGCTCTTCAGACACTTCAAATTTCTCTCTACAAGTCTTATCGAATGCTCAACGCCAAGATCCGGTGTGGTCAAAAGTGATTTATGTACTAGAGTCTGGAGATGAATCTTTATTTCCTAAATTGTCAGTTCCACTTTTACAGTTTTCAATAGTTGAGGAAGTTCTTTGTCGTAAGTTCACTGATGGACGAGGACACGGTTTACTCAACTAGTTATTCCTACCAGTCTAGTTTGGAAACTGTCTTTAAAAATCATTCACGACATGCCTCAAGCAGGGCATCCAGGTAGAGACAGAACCTTGTCCCGCTGCACGTCGAAGTTTTATTGGCCTACATGCGCATCGATGCAGAGAAACGTAACAAATTGTCGGTCATGTGCACAAAACCAAGGGTAATACGAAAACTGTCCATCCTTGAATATCCTTTACCTGAGTCGTCCTTTGACACCGTAGCATCGACTTATTGCAGCTTCCTCGAAGTCATCAAAGGTTACATATGTACTAGTATGTGTAGATCACTTCACACGTTTGTGATTTAGTTCCCTTGCCTAACAAGTCTGCTATAAACGGTTGCTCATGCTCTAGCTTCAAATTTAATTTGCCGCGGACTCACCGCGGACTCATCCTGTAAGACACTGGTTTGAAACTTCTTGCTCTTCTATGAAACTTCTTTGCCTCGGAGCCTCATAAGCGGGTGGTTTGTTGTTAAACCAGACCCCAAAAAATTTATGCTTCTAGGCATATTTTATGCATTTTGGGGGGGAAATAACAAGTATATTCAAAAAAATTTGGGAAAAAATTATGTTGGATATTTTTCCTTTAGAGCGGCATCAACGGTGCTTTTTCGTCGGCGGGTTTCGTCGAATTTCCATTTGGTTGGACTTTTTTTGGGTCGAATTCGAGGTCATTTCGCGAACATTTTCGTGAAAGGGTTTTTGTAAATTATCAAAATTTTGCATTTTTCGTGAACAACTCTGCGGTCAAAAAAAGAATTTTTTCGGGAAGTTAAAAATAGGTTAGCTTTTTAAAGCATGAATGAACCCATCAAATAATACGTTACGTAAAAATATACAATCATTTTATTATTTTGTAAAGATTTTCAGAACTATGAATTTGATTTGATGTTTTACATTTTGCTTAAAATGATTACAGTAAAATATAATTGCAAGTATTCGGGGAGATAAGGAAATGATGCTGTGGTTTTTAAATGAAAGGGAGTGAAATGAATGAGGTGGACCTCGGGTGGTTGAAAGGACAGGAAAGAAAATGGATGTTTTTTTGGGCTGCTGGACTGTGTGTGGAAAAAGGGGCGGATGATTGAAGAAGAGTTTTTGGGAAAAAAGTGGTGTATGAGAAATAGACAATAGAAACTGCATCTGTATTTGTTTTGTTTTTTTCTGTTTTCCTTTTGTGTGGGTTTTTTTTTTTTCTCAGGGGCAGCCGTTCAAAGGCCCGCCTAGAAGAAAAAAGGCCACCTGTAATTCAAAATCAGGGAAAAGGGGACGAGGACGCGCGGTCCTTTTCTGGCACTGACTACATATGGGATTATTTTACACTAGGGCCGAAATTCCCTACCAATTTGGCGTGGTGTTTGTTTTCCTTTTTGGATTCTAGGAAAAATCTCTCTATGACTTCCATGCAAACATTACTTTTGGATATATGCCTTTTTCATAGGGGGGCGAGACAAGTGGTACGTCTGCAATCTTCTTCCTCTTGTGACCTGCATTTCCTCGTTTCTTTCCCCTTTTCGTGACACTTTTTTTATGCAGATTTGGCTTTGTTAGGGGGTTAAAGCGTGGGTTAGGTGGTTAGGTTTTTATTATGAGTCAAAAATAGGGGTTTGGTTAGTTTAATTTTCATATCTCATAACACTCCTTCCTATTTAAAAACGTCTATATCTCCGAAAGTTAAAGGGGTTTTGGAAAATTTTTCGAACGGGGAAAAGTCCCAAGGGGGGGGGGAAAAAACTGGGGGGTTTNTGTGTGGTGTGTTGTGTGGTGTTGTGTGTTGTGTGTGTTGTTTTGTGTGTGTGTTTTTGTGTATGTGTGTGTTGTGTGGTATGTTTTATGGTATGGTGTGTTGTGTTTGGGGTGTTTTTTGGTGTTTGTTTTGGGGTGTGTGTATTGCGTGTATGGTGTGTGTGTGTATATATGTGTGTTGTATGTGTTAATGTATGTGTGTGTGTTGGTGTGTTGTGGTGTGTGTTTTGTGGGGCTGTTTGTGTGTGTGTGTGTGTGTGTGTATGTGTGTGTGTGTGTGTGTATGTGTGTATGTATGTGTGTGTGTGTTGTGTATGTTGTGTGTGTTTTCCGTATAGAGGGGAGAGAGAGAGGAGGAGAGAGAGAGAGGGAGAAAGAGCAGAGAGAGAGAGAGAGAGAAAAGAAGAGAGAGAAGAGAGGGGAGGAAGAGAGAGAGAGAAAGAGAAGAGGGGAGAGAGAGAGAGAAGAGAGAGGAGAGAGAGAATGAAAAGAATATGAAAAAACTGTATAGAGACAAAAAAATGTCCTAGGTTGAAAATTAAGTATCTGGTGTGAGTGTAAAGCTTGGATATGAAATGCAGGTATAAGAATAGGGGGGGAGAGGAAATGAAGTGCCTTTGAAACTATTACAGCAGACGTGTTGTGGCAGCGATGAAGGGCAAAATCCCGGAACAGAGAAATGATGGAACAAAAACATAAATAAATCAGGAAGAAGCTTTAAATCTTCGATATGGATATTGGATTAGAACAAAACGAGAGAGGAAAAGTATGACAGGAAAATTTCCCATAGATATAAGTACAAGGTGTAATTTTAAAGGGTGTGAGATGGGAGCAAAATAGTAGTGTGTGATGCAGTGTTATGGTTAGCAATGGATCACAACGGCTAACGAAGTATTCAGGAAAGAGAGATGAGTGTGTTAGTGTAATTAACACATGTTGTGTAGACTTATCATAAAGGATGTTATAAGCAAATGTTAAACCCTAATTGGTAACTGAGTGGTAATGGCGGGGAGACAGAGTGTTCCCGCGGCCTCTGTGTGAACGGGTAGTGTATCGGGGGACCCTGGCACGCACAGAAGTGTCGTGTCACACTGTGAATAATACCAACCAAACAACACCAGTGTCTCTATCCACCTTTTTGCAACTGCATATAGGGAGGGCCCAGTGGCCCCCGATATACGTGGTGGCAGCGAAAAACAAGCCTACGTCTTCCGAAGTGGGTTAATAAGAAAAAGACTGAGAAAAAAAAAAGCCGGTTGGCGGGCAGCTCCTTGTGATGAGCGCGAAAACCCGGCCACCTAATTCTTCCACGCTTCTTGCAAGGTTCCAAGTGCCTAAAGTGATGGTTGGAGCTTAGTGACAGTGAGCAGAGTGTCCTACAGTGTCTTCTGCCTCGTTAAGCTGTTTTTGTGGACGGTAAAGGACTTTGTCACGCCAGGCAGAGTGAAGTGAGAAATGGCGGGAAGACAGTGTGTGTGAGCCGTTGAGTGTCTTCACGTCAATCTTTGCACGACTTCAGAGGAGTACTACACCTAGTTGTCTCTACACGTCTTCAATCTCTGCACGTCTTCAGAGGTTTACTACGCTTGCTGCTCCACACGTCTCCAAGTGGTTTATTTCTCCACACATCTACAAGTGGGGCCGTGACTGCAAGCGGGGAATCTCGTTGCATTCTCTCCTTCATCAGAATCTTCTCACCCCAGGAATTTCTTCAGCCTAAGTGTACTTCAATGACAGCTAAGTACCTGTGCTAATGTGAGTACTAGTATCCAGTTTTAAAAACAAGTAATTAGTGGTAGAAGTGAAGTGAAAATTTATCCTTTCTTTGTGATCCTATGTGATCGAGGGGAGATAGGTGCGGGGTGCGCTCCAAAAAGGTGGTGACGTCAGAGCAACTGCTCTGTGATTCGTTGCTTCAGTGACGTCATGGGGTTTATTGTGAGGTGAGTGGCTAGAAAATACGTCACAGTTTCTGGAGCCATATTACTGGCTCCGGCACCAGGGGTTTTCGCGGGCTTTCTAGCATTTTGTTGTGCGTGGAGGAAATTATGAGGAAGAGGAAAGAGTTACCATATCTCGCAAGGGCGTTGAGCGAGTGTTCAGTTACCAGACTCGTAAGAGTACTGAAAGTGTTACCAGTTGTGTGATGCCAGTTGTAATTAGTACACGTTGTAACAATAATTTTGTGCAGATTACGCAAACAACGAAAACAAGGGTTCTTAGATAATAGTAGTGTGTAGTAAGTGAGTAATTTTGTGATTGGGTGTAAAGTGTAAAGTAATTTTCCTAGTCTACTTATAGATTTTTTTTTGGCACAGTTCCCCCTGGAAAAGTTCATTTACAATAGCGAGCGTGTTTACATTTTAAGGGGTAACTCCTCTAGTTATCTGTGGGTGTTATTGTTTCATGAAAAGTTGTAGTCAAAAGAAAAGTTGTAATGAGCGCCTTCAAGTTTTTGTAAGTGTAATTGGTGTTGTCAGTGGTGTAGGGTGGACCTAAAGTGTAGTTAGGGAGGTCATTTATGCTAATTGTTTTAAACCAAATGTCTTTGAGGAGTGGCACATTTTTTCTCGCTATACATGCCTTTCCCAGAAACCTTAGGAGCCAGCTCTGAACACAAGAGCCAGCTCTGAACACAACAGCTTCACACCACTACTACTACTCCTCCTCCTACTTCTCCCACAAGTACACCTACTTTACCAATATGGCTACTCCATCAGTGCCAACCAATAAACTTCTCCACCAGATTCTTCCATAACTAGATTTTCGGGGGAGGAAGATTCCGCCCAGCACTGTCTTTTAAATACAACAGCGTGCAGATGTCATGCAGAATAGTAATGTTTTTTCAGGAAGTGAAAAGATTTCTTTTAGTAGATCTCAATTGAAGCCTGGGTCATTAGCTAGCAACATGATTGTGCGCTTTCAGGCCTGGTAGAAAAACATTAAATTATGAGTACGAGTTATTAGGAGAAATTTTTTGAAGATATTTGGAGTGGCTCAGCATAATGACTCCTTGAAAGTGGTCTTTTACGTATGCTGAAACATTGACCACACAGTTGGGTATGCTGGCAGGTTGAGAGGTCAGGCACGTGCTGCTAATATAGCTTCAGAACTATGAGGCTTTGAATCTAGCTCAATGGTTTGAAGTGGTCACCTGTCAGTAGAGAGATTTAAACTGATTCTAGATTTTCAGTATTATATCACCTTTTTAACTCCACAAGAGCGTCGTATCGCTTCATCTCTTGATTTTAAAGCCGGGGAAAACCTTCTAAAATTTCCCTCTACTAAATCACTAAGCGGCTACGTGAGATGCCTAAAAGTCCATTTTCCAACCTGAGTCAGTGGCCGCCGGTGTCAAGGAGGCTCAAATTTATTTTATCCTTACCTCCTCCACCACCTCTTCCACCTCCAGGTTTCTTACTTTGCGCACCCAAGCAGTGTTACTATTGTGGAAAGCAAGGTCATCTGATATTTACTGCTATCAGAAAAAGAAAGGGAAAAGAAATCTGGTCAGAAAAGTAGCAATATGCAGGTTTTCTCACAGAGACAATACTTGCCTTCTCGCCCCTCCGCCAGCACGTTTTGTCATCTCCTGCACCCACCACAACAGCCTCGTATGCAATTTCGCCCTCCGCCAAAAAATTGTGTAATTCACGAGCGTGGAAACCATTCAAAAGAGGAAAGTTGTTGGTTCTGAGGTTGAAAGCGACTCAAAAGATAGCATTGGTAATGGAATGGATATCCACAGTCGGGGGAAGATTCGCGCAGGGTTCAAAGAAACCCAGATTAGTTTCAGACACAAATCACAGACACATCTTGCATAGTCCCATCTATTATAGCTGCGTATCTTTCCCATGATGACAAATTTAGTGGTTTTTACTCGAGACAGTTATATTCTCTTGGAGTGGGACACAGGTGCTTCATGTAATATTCTTAGTGAGTGTGCTTATGTAAACTTAAACAACCATATCATTTTCCATTGTTACCCTCTCAGCCCTCTACAAAGCGTTCAAGGTCTCACACTAGAGGTGATGGGCACTGTGACCCTTCCTCTATGCCTTGCTCCTAAGTTTAAAGTCTTAAACAACAGTTTTATAGTAACACCAAGTTTTTTTTTTTAAAATGTGATGGTCTTTTGGGTTTAGAATCACTTGCTACCCATCACATTGATGTAATTCCACAGCACCAAGCAATTTCATTAGATGGCGTTCTCTTCCCCTCAATGACAAGTCCAGCTCCATTGCTTAATAACCCTCTGATTTTTCCAAACAGTGACCAGCAAGCCGTTTCTGCTAGTATAGGCCATGACTGCTTTACTAGTGGGGAAACGAAACGTTCAGTTTCCCCTAAAGGTTCGTTGGTGTCCGCTGTTGTCATAGGAGACCAATATATTGACTCCTCGAGTTCTGTTCGACTTGCGGTGAGAGTCCAAGAGGCTCCTGTCGGCAGTTATTTGGTGTCTATACCTGACACTATCCGTGTAAGTCGTTTAGCGCTTGAGGGAACGCTTTCCGCGGTACGCGATGATCACATAAGCGACGCAGTTGTCACAAATGTTACAGGGTCACCTATAACTCTGAAAAATGGGGTTTTGTTATGCAGCTTTGAGAGACAAAATAGTTTGACCTTGATGGATCCTTCACACGTTCTTGCAGCAGTCTCTAAGAAGATAATTGTTAGTGAGGACCAGGCAAACATAGTCCAGCAGCTAACACCTTACGTACAGGTACTGGATTTTCCGGAGGCTAAGCCTGAGCTTCTCGCTTTGCTTGCGACACACAGGCCTGCTCTTGCCCTACCTGGGGAACCCTTAGGAGTAACAGACAAAATCACGCATAACATTGTGCTCACACCTGATGCACAGCCTTCGTATGTACCTTTTTATCGTATGCCTCATAGCCAAGAGCTGTTTGGGACAGGGCATGATAACGGACATGTTGGATGAAGGAATAATACAGGAGTCTTATTCCTCCTTGGAACTCAAACCCTTTTTTATTGGTGAAGAAAGTGATGGTACTTATCGGCCTGTGCTCGACTTCAGGAAAGTTAACAATTTAACTGTACCGGATCATATCCACTCCCCGTTTTTTAGAGACCTTTTGCAGTCTATAGGGAAGGATATACAGTTTTTACCAGTTTGGACCTCAAGTCTGGTTTCTGGGAGATTCCGTAGAAGAGAATCTCGGGAAATAACTACCTTCTCCCAAAAAATAATGCTCATTATGAATGGCTGAATGTCCTATGGGTTTGAGGAACTCACCTCTTGCATGCCAACGTCTAGTAAACACTTGTTTCCACGGCATCATGGGGATGGTTTGTTCGTCAACTGGAACCTCATACTTGTCTCCCAAGACTTATCCAGTCACTTTGGGGAACTTGCCCTTTTGTTTTCGAAACTTACTGAGGCTGGCCTTAAACTTAACGTGCGCAAATGCAGTTTTCTCAAGTCACGCATTGACTTTTTAGGCCATGCTGTCGACAAGGATGGAAACCACACGTCGGATTGTAAATCAAAGCCGTCAAGAATTTCCCAACCCCTAAACCCCCACTGAAAAGGTACGGTTTTTCCTCGGGGTTGTCGGGGTTTCTAAACGTGCCTTTGTGAAGAACTATGCTTCGATTGCTAGTCCTCTGACACGACTCTTGAAAAAGGACGTTCCTTTCGCTTGGAATGGTCCCCAACAACAAAGTTTTGATACTTTGAAACGCACTTACACATGCGCCAATTCTTACATTTCCTGACTACCAAATGCCTTTCACTCTTGTGATAGATGCTTCGGCACTAGGCGTGGGAGCGGTTTTGATGCAAACAGTTGAAGGGAAACGACCTCATGCTGTTGCATATGCCAATAGAGTGCTTAATGATGTAGAGTCACGGTACTCAGTAACTCACCTTGAAGCTCTAGCTGTGGTGTGGGCTCTTAAGCACTTTAAGGAAATTATCTATGGTTATCCCATTACAGTTCACACGGATCACACTGACTGCGGTGCTGAATCTCTTTAAAGGGAAAAAACTTTGTGGCCGTGTGGCCCGGTGGTTCATCACCATTCAGGAATTTGATCCTACTATCAGATATATACCTGGAACCAAAAATCATGTTGCAGACGCACTTTCACGCAACATTCCAGTAGCAGTGCTCTCAGACGCTTCAAGTTTCTCAAAACTAGCGAAAAATACATCCACATTCAAACTTGGGAATTGGTGAAATCCACTTATCGACATCAAGTTGCTCTACAGACACTTCAAATTTCTCTCTACAAGACTTATCGAATGCTCAACGCCAAGATCCTGTGTGGTCAAAAGTGATTTATGCACTAGAGTCTGGAGATGAATCTTTATTGCCTAAATTGTCAGTTCCACTTTTACAGTTTTCAATAGTTGAGGAAGTTCTTTGTCGTACGGTCACTATGGACGAGAACACGGTTACTCAACTAGTTATTCCTACCAGTCTAGTGGAAACTGCTTTAAAAATCATTCACGACATGCCTCAAGCAGGACATCCAGGTAGAGACAGAACCTTGTCCGCTGCACGTCGTAAGTTTTATTGGCCTACCATGCGCATCGATGCAGAGAAACATGTAACCAATTGTCGTTCATGTGCACAAACCAAGGGTAATACGAAAACTGCTCCTATCCTTGAATATCCTTTACCTGAGTCGTCCTTTGACACCGTAGGCATCGATTTATTGCAGCTTCCTCGAAGTCATCAAGGGTCACCATATGTACTAGTATGTGTAGATCACTTCACACGTTTTGTGATTCTAGCTCCCTTGCCTAACAAGTCTGCTATAACTGTTGCTCATGCTCTAGCTTCAAATTTAATTTGCCCCTACACAACTCTTAGAGTGCTGATTTCAGATAATGGCCCTGAATTTGCTAATCAAATTCTTCATAACATCTGTGAGCAGTTCAAGATTAAGCAAACTTTCATTACTGCTTATCACCCTGCGAGCAATGGGTTAGTAGAAAGGACTAATAAGAAGATTCTTGATGTCCTTCGCCATTATGCTGGCGAGTTTCATGACTCTTGGAAGACTGGCTACCTCATGTAGCGGCTTCGATAAATGGTTCAGTAAATTCCTCTACAGGAAAGACTCCACATTTCATTTTGTATGGTGTCGACAAGCGACTACCTTATGATGTGCTTTTGAAATCTTCTGTCCCTGTCTACTCAGTGGACGATTATGCTAAAATTCAACTAAGATCCTTTCAGATCATTCACAGATCAGTTCGGGGAAAACTTAAGGCTTCTCGTCAGGAGATGATGCGTAGACAGCATAGTAAGGCTTGTCCTGTTGCAATTTCCATAGGTGATTTTTTATGAAACGTTCTCCAGAACGCCAAATAAGTTGTGTTCTAATTTTCACGACCTTATTTGGTCAAAAGAAAAATTCAGGGGAATAAATTCATACTTCTTGATCAAATCTAAACTAAGACGTATACATGCTGATGGGCTAAAAGAGTCAAGCTGACCTCTCATGCCTGCCCCAAGCCCACACTTTGGTCAAAATGCCTTAATTTCTCATGATTTATTTTACTTTTGATTTATTAAATTTATTTTTGCTAGTATTTTTTTTTTTAAGTTTACATTCAACTGTTTTATTTTTTTTGGGTAAACCTTTGGTTTTCCTTTGGGCCAGCAATTATTCTGTGAGGACACAGACACAGGTGTGGCCCACGATGTGTTTGTGTTTAACCCCTGTTGTGTACCTTTTCATAAAGGATTTATAAAATGTTTTAAACCCCAAAAGGGAAACTATGGTAATGGGGGGGGGGACGAGGGTGTCCCCGGCCTCTGTGTGAAGGGTAAAGGGTTTGGGGCCCTACCGCCAGACGTGTCGTGCCACTGTAAAAATACCAACCCCAAACCAAACCAATGTCTCTATCCACCTTATTGCAACTGCATATAGGGAGGGCCCAGTGGCCCCCGGTATATGAGTAAACAGTGTTGGAAGGATGTGAGAGATGTGGTTTATAAGGGGGAAAGAAACTAATATCCAGGACTTAGAATGCCATGAAGAGGTTAAAGTATACTATTAAGACCACTACCTTGATGGGTGTTAAAGGTTATTTTGCCTTGTGGATGAGTCTCAAAATGGCGGAGGGTGATTTAATTTCTCAAACATAAAGAATAGATTGGAAAAGTATAAGCCATTTACACTGAGAAAATAAAATAAAACGCAAATAGAAACAAATGTAATGAGATTGTAATAAAAAGGGATGTAGTCTAACATATAAAAAAAAAGATGAAGAAAAGGTGTTGAAATTATTTAGGCGAAGTTTAAATGAAAATAAACCACAAATGAAGTAAAAGGCCGTGCGTGTTGAGGTGAATGAAAGAACAAGTGAATGCAATTGTGTGAGAGAACTGAGCTATCTTTCTATCTTTAATTCCGGTTCATTTAGTTAATTACCTGTTAAATCTAGTGTTTATTTCATCGGTTATTAGTTACTAGCGCGAGAGAAGTATTGTTGTATTATTGTCATGGTACAAGTAGTAGTAGTGGTGGTAGTTATAGTAGTAGTAGTAGTAATAGTAGTAGTGGTAGTAGCAGCATCACCACCACCATCACCACCATGCAGAGAGAGAGAGAGAGAGAGAGAGAGAGAGAGAGAGAGAGAGAGAGAGAGAGAGAGAGAGAGAGAGAGAGAGAGAGTGCAGGCAGGACACACATGATGAATTAACGTTGGTTAGCGAGAATGTCTGACAATATTTCACGAGGATGGGCGAGGGGGGGAAGGGAGAAGAGGGGGCTTATGTATAGAGGGTGTGAAAAGGAAATATGGAGGGATAGAGCGATGTAATGGGAGAAAGAGAGAGAGATGAGAAGAGAGAGGAGAGAGAGAGAGAGAGAGAGAGAGAGAGAGAGAGAGAGAGAGAGATTAAAATGATACCTGGACGGAATTATAATGTTACGGTTCCGGTTAGTTAATATTGATCACGTCACATCAATTTAGAGATACGCAGAGACACCAATCATCTATCTAGCTAGCACGAGGGAGAGCTGGAGTAGGTTAGGAAGGAAGACCGTGAGTAAGGAGAGAGTTAGGAAGGGTTTGGAAGGGGTCAAGGGGTTGGATAAAGGTTAGGGAGGAGCATTTAAGGTCTGACAGGTTGATGAATGGGTTAGGAAGAGTTAAGTTTAAGTAGTTTAATTCTAAGAGAAGTTAGGAATTGATTAAAAAAGGTTAATGAAGAAGAAAAAGTTAGGAAAAGGTAAAATATTATTAAATTGGAAAAATGAGTTAGAAAGGGATGATTTGGAGGAAAGTTAACAATGGGTTAAGAACGAGTCAAGGAGAGAATTTTCTAAAGCTGAGGAAAGTTAGGGTGAAGGAGGAATGGTTAGGAGAGGCTGGATAGAAGGAAGAAGGGTTAGGAGAGGCTGGATAGAAGGAAGAAGATTTAGGAGAGGCTGGATAGAAGGAAGAAGGGTTAGGAGAGGGTGGATAGAAGGAAGAAGGGTTAGGAGAAGCTGGATAGAAGGAAGAAGGGTTAGGAGAGGTTGGATAGAAGGAAGAAGGGTTAGGAGAGGCTGGATAGAAGGAAGAAGGGTTAGGAGAGGCTGGATAGAAGGAAGAAGGGATAGGAGAGGCTGGATAGAAGACAGAGAATAAAAGGGAAGGTGAAAAGGGAAGGAACATTTATCGTCTTAATATAACTACTTTTTAACCCATTTGTATGCTTAATAACTGTTTAAATACAATAATAATAATAATAAAGGGAAGATGAACTGGAAACACCCCTCAGTTCCCCCTTTCCTTCGCTTCTCTTCTCTTCCCATTTTTTATCCTTCAACAAACTTATACAAGAAAATATCAATCACACAGGCTCTATCCCTGAGGAAAGGAGGATTATTTTACTGAACCAAAAAATGCAACGTGTGTGTGTGTGTGTGGGTGTGGGTGTGTGTGTGGGTGTGTGTGTGGGTGTGGGTGTGTGTGTGTGTGTGTGTTGTGTGTGTGTGTACATGTGTTTTATATTCTTGGCTGCACAAGTTAAATAAAAAGGGAGCCTCGGTTAAGCTTATTACGAAGGAGCATATGTTTTGCATTGTGTCTTATGCCGTTTAGTACAAGCGAGGAATTACCACCACCACCACCACCACCACCCTAACCACCACCACCACTACGGATAATAGAAAATATGTTCCTCTCCATATTTTCGTTCACGAGGGTGTAAGTACTTTCTTCTCGGCATCGTTATCCCCCTAAAAAACTAAGCCCATCAATAAATAAGAACGGTCTATACTTAAGAGGATCAAAAAATTACATACTTCACCGCCGGGAGGGAAGGATGAAAAAAAAAGTGTGCGCTGTAAAGATCTCGAAGAAAACGGAGCAAGGTTTTTTAGTGGTTGGTTAGGGAGTGTGTGTTGTGTGTGTGTGTTTGTGTGTGTGTTTTGTGTGTGTGTGTGTGTGTGTAATCTGAGTTGAACGTCGTGTGTGTGTGGGGGAAGGAGGGAGGGGGGAGGGGGAAGGAACGAGAGGGGGCGATAAGGGAGTGGTGGGGAAACGTATCACTTTGGATGGAGGGAGGAGAGGAGGGGTGATGTGAGGAGGGGGGACGAGTAGGGGGAGGGCTAGGATGTTGGGGGGTGAGTAGGATCGCGATAAACAGTGGGGGTTCGCGTTGGGGTGTCGTTTTGGGGAGAAAATGTTTGCCCCTTCAGCTCCGAAATGCGTGGAAAAGATATGAACGAAATATTACGCCCGCGCCGCCCCAATCTGCGGCCGCGGTGTGGGCGTGATGCCAGTCCTGGCCGCTAAACCGAATGTCTGAGGGCTTGTCTGTCGTGTGGTGGTGGTGGTGGGTGGCGTGTGTGTGCGTGGCGGTGGGGGTGATGGTGTGTGCGTGGTGATGGTGGTGATTTTGTGCGTGTGGTGGTGGTGATGGTGTGTGCGTGGTGGTGGTGGTGATTGTGTGTGCGTGGTGGTGGTGTGGTGGTGATGTAGTGTGTGCGTGGTGGTGGTGGTGGTGGTGATGGTGATGGTGTGTGCGTGGTGGTGGTGGTGGTGGTAGTGGGTGGTGTGTGCGTGGTGGTGGTGGGTGGTGTGTGGTGTGTGCGTGGCGGCGGTGGTGGTGATGGTGGTGGATTATAATTACGAGGACGAGGAAAGGTTGGTGGTAGTGATGAAGGTAATATAACAGGAGGAGGAGGAGGAGGAGGCATGGTAATAACTCAACAGGCAAATGCTCGTCTCGGCCACAGCACAATGCCTTTAGCCTCCCTCGCACAGGTGATGCCGGCGCCTAATTAGACCAGGTAGGCGATCCAGGTGCCGGCCATCATCACGGCTCATCATCCCACCACTCTGCTGCCTCCCACACCTTCCCTCTCACCTCCCCCTCTCATCCATCTCCCGTGTCCCACTCTCGCTTATCTCACCACACTCGCCTAGCCTCGCTTGTTTCTCGCTTCTATTTCTCCTTTTTCCTGTTTCCTGTACAAAGATAAGAAGTGCAGGAGAGCGTGACAGTCCTGGAAACAATGAAAAAGACACAGCGGTCTAAAAGATCACACACGTCACAGATGGACGCGGTGTCCCGGCGGCTTGGTGGGCGGCGCGTTGTGTTGGTACCTGCACACGTACACCGCCCGCCCCGCCTCCCACCACCCTTCGCCCTCCTCCCCGTGCCTGCAGCTTCTTATATCTAAATAAATACTACAGAACACAGTCTTACCTTACGTCACCACGGACATCACGGATAGTTTGCCCTCGTCACCACAGAAGGTCCAGATTACCACGATAAGGCACACACACACACACACGTGAGTAACACGCACCCTCGCCCTGCTGGAAGCCAACTGAGGCGGCGGGGGACGGCGGGCTTCACTGCCGCTTCAGTCGTGGTGGTTCGAACAGCCGAGGCAGTGCGCGAAGCACAGGCCTTGGCCACTCAGTGCAAGAAGGCATCATAAAAGTGAGCAAAAGAAGCAGCATAATATGTGCAGCATGACAGCACATCAGCTCAGGCACATTCAGATCACGCATTAGTATATAAGGGTAGGGCAATGGTAGAATAGGGGAACGTAATACAAGCCAGCGATTCGGAGCTCAGCTCGCCGTGACGTAAGCGAAGGATGCCTGAGACACGATAATGCTCAAATTACTCTTATAAAACTCTTGAAGTACACAGCAACGTCACACTAAAATCCTGCAATGATTGCACCAACCTTCTGTTGTTACGTGATGTGTGACTGTAATTATGTGCATCATTGCCTCATCACGCGGATATCTGGCTCATGGCGACAATGGCAGTGTTTAATAGCACCGCCTCGCAGTCTTGTGGCGACAGCCGCAAGTTCGCAACCCTCCGTGAGCTCGGGGATGCTTGTATGCTTGATACAGGAGGTGAAACAAAGATTGGCAGGCAGCACCATCAATAATTCTGGCGCCAAACTACAATACCCATTTTGAAAGGGAACTATAATCGTTCCTTTTCTTTGGGATATATATATATATATATACTAGCCGCAAAGCCGCCCTCCGGGCGGACTTTTTGGCTAGCTCTTGCGGAGGGCTATTGGTGGGCCTTTGGCCCACCACCTGTGTTTGGTGGGCCCTCGGCCCACCAAACACAGCTTTCTGGAGAGTGTGTTTGGTGGGCCGGCCCACCAAACACAGACTCTCCAGATAGCCCCTTCTAACTTTCCTGAAATCATGGATGTAGAAATGTATGTATTAACGCCTTACCCATCACCCCCCCCCATTCACTCACCCATTACCCATCACCCCCCACCCATTCACTCACCCATTACCCATCACCACACACCCATTCCCCTCACCCATTACCCATCACCTCCCACCTATTCCCTCACCCATCACCCATCACCCCCTACCTATTCACTCACCCATCACCCCACACCCATTACCCATCACCCCACCCATTCACTCACCCATTACACATCACCCTACATCATGGTTTCCTCAATTCTCGCAACCCACATTTTTTTTTTACCATTTTCTCGTTAATAGGCTGCTAAAAAAAAAGAAGAAAAAAAAGGGATGGATCATCTCATAAGTGGGCTTAAAAAATTGCCCCTGGTCGAGCTGGTTCTAAAACTGTGCCATATGATGGGATTGGGGCACGGGGGGCGGCACCTATCGCGGGACACACACACACACACACTTTCGCTTATATTATTATAGATATATTTATATATACTATGTGTATGTGTGTGTGTGTGTGTGTGTGTGTGTGTGTGTGTGTGTGTGTGGGGTGTCATTCACCCCGTGGTTCACCCATGGTCTTGTCCACGCGTGTCAGATTCGCGATCGCAAGTTTCACCCTCCGGTGCAAGCTTGGAGTTTATTATTACCGATCTTTGGGTAATGCTGGGACCTCACTCACCATACACACCCCTACCTTGCTCAAGGGGGACAGTAACCGCCCGAATTTGTCAGTGGAAATTCCCAGGAATGAGCGGTGCCGGGGATCGAACGCTGGACCGCAGAATGATGCCTCTTTAAAGTGGAGGCTCTGCCTCGGCCCTAGAAACCTTTGTATCACTAAAAGGTCATGTATTTTTACATTTTCAGTAAAGGTCTTAAGTTTAAATATATATATTATATATATAAAATCTATATATAATATATAATATATATATATATATATAAAATATATATATATATATATATATATATATAATATATATATATATTACAGGGTGTAACACGAGTTTCTGCAAATCTGGAACATGTAATTCTAAGCACAAAATATTCTATAACCATATGCTTTCTGAAGCTTCCTTTAGACGTGAGATGAAGTTAGAAAAATTATCGCGGCCAGTAATTTCACCATGGCAGGCGTTTGCCGCTCGGTGACATTTTGAATGATTTAATCATAATGTTTACTAGTAATGGAGCATTACATTATCTTATAACAACACAATTGGTATTAATGGACATGTTATTACTAAATAAGCAGTACACGAGAACAGCAGGGCTGTAATAAACAATACTGTACAAGGCTAAGTGGCAATGCATCGGGGCGGGGGAGGAAGGAGGGACTAGGCTGCGAGGCCTCACGCCGATCAGCTGAGTCACGTGTTCCATCCTACCCCTCCCTGACACGATGCCATGTAGCCTTGTACAGTATTGTTTATTACAGCCCTGCTGTTCTCGTGTACTGCTTATTTAGTAATAACATGTCCATTAATACCAATTGTGTTGTTATAAGATAATGTAATGCTCCATTACTAGTAAACATTATGATTAAATCATTCAAAATGTCACCGAGCGGCAAACGCCTGCCATGGTGAAATTACTGTCCGTGCTAATTTTTCTAACTTCATCTCACGTCTAAAGGAAGTTTCAAAAAGCATATGGTTATAGAATATTTTGTGCTTAGAATTACATGTTCTTTCACCTGTATCAATATTTGCAGAAACT
Source organism: Chionoecetes opilio (assembly GCA_016584305.1). Classification (NCBI taxonomy): domain Eukaryota; kingdom Metazoa; phylum Arthropoda; class Malacostraca; order Decapoda; family Majidae; genus Chionoecetes; species Chionoecetes opilio. Next base: position 26,688 of record JACEEZ010008966.1, read on the forward strand.
CGTGTTACACCCTGTATATATATATATATATGTTAGTGGCCCTCAACGTATATGTTTAGTGCCATAGTGGCCCACGGTGTGGAAGAAGTTGGACCAGCCTGTTTTAATGCATTCTTGAATCTTAAATCACTTCATGATCTCATCGAATAATATTTCGTTATTTTTCTTAGAAGTCTTATTACACACACTAGCCGCAAAGCCGCCCTCCGGGCGGACTTTTTGGCTAGCTCCTGCGGAAGGCTATTGGTGGGCCTTTGGCCCACCACCTGTGTTTGGTGGGCCTTCGGCCCACCAAACATGGACTCTCCAGATAGCCCCTTCTAACTTTCCTGAAATCATGGATGTATAAATGTATGTATTCCCCCCACCCATTCACTCACTCATTACCCATCACCCCCCACCCATTCACTCACCCATTACCCATCACCCCCCACCCATTCACTCACCCATTACCCATCACCCCCCACCCATTCACTCACCCATTACCCATCACCCCCCACCCATTCACTCACCCATTACCCATCACTACACACCCATTCACTCACCCATTACCCATCACCCCCCACCCATTCACTCACCCATTACCCATCACCCCCCGCCCATTCACTCACCCATTACCCATCACCACACACCCATTCACTCACCCATTACCCATCACCCCCCACCTATTCCCTCACCCATTACCCATCACCCCCAACCCATCACCCCCCACCCATTCACTCACCCATCACCCCACACCCTTTACCCATCACCCCACCCATTCACTCACCCATTACCCATCACCCTACATCAAGGCTTCCTCAATTCTCGCAA
>JACEEZ010008966.1:35000-48629 GCA_016584305.1 Chionoecetes opilio
CCTGGACTCACTTAGGGCTGTGAGGGTTGGCCCTCGCCCGTGGTGGCGAAAGGCAGGATTTTTAGTGACGCCTGTGATTAGAGGTCATGCCATCCCCGGGTTGTCCTCCCCGATGCACTCGCATCGAAAGTAAGTTAGGGGCACAGTGGGTGTTTTCTTAGGCCACTCGACGGTGCAGAAAGATCTTATTGGGATTTTGGGTTTTAGTTCTCTCGAAATCGAACTCGGGGGCACCGAAACGAAACTAGGGACGCTAACCAGTGGGGAAAATCCAATTATAGCCGCAAAACCCCTTTTTAAAAATCCCGACGGGAACGACATTTTCCAGAGGGAGTAAACACTATCAAACTTACTTTCTATGCATATATTTCATTTGGGGCCATTGATTATTCATTTAATTTACAAAAATAACATTTAAAGTGGTCAAATTACAAATTTAAATTATTTTTTTGGGCCTCAAGGGGGGGTTAAAAGGACTACATTCAGTCAAACAATTCAAAATCCCCCAGCCTTAAAGGGACTGAGTCTTGTTTTCACCGGATTTATTACTTATCCCTTATAGCTTATTTATTTTTACTTATCCATTTTTTAACTATTGATTCCTTTCATGACTGTACTTAATTTTTGGTCTACATAGAATTGTGACAGTTTTAAAAAAACGCGGGTATGGTTTATTACTGACTCATTTGTTTTTACTTCTTGAATTATTTGTTTTTCTCTACATAGAAGTTTTGAAGTTTTTAATACTATTTTCAGCGGATTTTATGATTCCTTTGATCTTTATATTTATTAGTCTGGTTCATAACAATTTCTTTTGTTGTTACTTCATCTTTAAGTGCATTCAATAGCATATCATTCGTGTGAAAGAAAGAAAGAAAGAAAAAGAGATAAGAGAAAAACGAGGAGGCAGTAGGAGAAAGAACAAAAAGATAAATTATGGTAAAGAAAAACGAAAAATAACATACATTCCAGGTATGAAAGAATAGAATGAAAAGGGGTTGTCCGTTTCCCTTTAACACCATAAACTCCCTTTGCTATATAAGACGACGACGAACTGAAAAAGTGCTAATGTTAAGATCAAAAAGGTAGGCTACTTGGAAGGGGTAAATCTCTCTCTCGGCTCTCTCTCTCATCTCTCTCTCTCTCTCTCCTCTCTCTCTCTCTCTCTCTCTCCTCTCGTTCTCTCTCTCTCTCTCATCTTCTCTCTCTCTCAGTCTCTCCTTCTCTCTCTCTCTCTCTTCTCTCTCTCTCTCTCTCTCTTCTCTCGTCGTCATCTTCCAGCTCTCTCTCTCTCTCTCTCTCTCATCTCTCTCTCTTCTCTCTCTCTCTCTCTCTTCTCTCTCTCTCTCTCTCTCTCTCTCTCCTCTCTCTCTCTCCGGTTCTCCTCTCTCTCTCTCTCTCCGTCATCCTCTCATCTACTCTCGCTCTTCTCTCTCTCTCTCTTCTCTCTCTCTCTCATAATGAAAATCTCTCTCTTCTCCGTCCTCTCCTCTCTCTCTCCTCTCTCTCGTCTCTTCTCTCTCTCCTCTCTCTCTCTCTACTCCTCCTCTACTATCCATCATGCCCGTAGGTCAGTGCACCGGTTTTCTAGGGTGGATTGTTGATTGCTAATTAACTTACAGTTTTTATTTTTATTATAGAAGTGTCGTGAGGGTGGTCATGATGGGGTGGGGATGGTTGTGGTGATGTGGTGGTTGTGGTGATGTTGTGGTGGTGGTGTGGTGTGGTGGTGGTGGTCATGGTGGTGGTGGTGTGTGGTTATGAATGTTATTTTGGCGGTATTAGTATTAACTTCTTTTTTTATAATGATGTTTTTACAATAAGTCCTAAATTCGGTCAAATTTTTAAAGAAATTTACAATACAGGAAAAAATAGAGCTGGCAAACAAAACAAAAAAGAAGCTCAAGTTGTACAGAATATTCTTCATCAAATTTTTCCTATCCGTTTTCTTGTTTATTGAAATCATTACAATCAAAATCATTATTTATTACATCATCATCATTAAATTAACTATCATCATTACTATTATCATTCTGTTACTTACTACTAACTACTACTACTACTGTGACTACACTATTACCACTATTACAACGTCTATAATTTTTTTCACTACATCACGTTATGTAGTTACTTACGATGGTCGCCTATACATTTCAAACGCGTTGTATCATACGTGAGGTCGAAAATCTTCTTATCGATGTCACCCCTAAAAAAGCACTGCAGACTGTGGTTTTCCCATATCCTGTGTCCACACGTACTGTTCTAAATGCCGTACCGCCACTCCTCCCCCCCTCCCTCACCCAGCAGGCACTCCCTTTCCCCCTGGGGCGTATTTAGGACTACTTGAAACTTGGGGGTTTAGACCAAAGACCATCCTAGAATATCTTTTAACATCATACTGGGATATTTTCATTATTTTTTTAGTATATAATGTAATATGTGATGTATAGATATATATAATATCCCCTAGATATATATATATATATAATTATAAAATTATATAATATATCTATTTATATTATATATATATATTTATTTATATATATATATATTATATATATATATATATATATTTATATATATATATATACTATATATATATATATATATATATTATATAAGATATATATATATATATATATTAGTTAATATATTTATATGTTTAGTGTGTGTTTTGTGAAAAATTACAATTATTGTAATATATGTAATATAATCGTAGGTAGTTATATATGTAAATATAGATATGCGTAAATATGAGCTACAATGTTAGGCTATTGCCCCAAAAAAGGACGAAAAAAGACGTTATTACGAGGTAATACTCTATGCATGTAGGAGATATGTCATGTATGATATAATGTTGTTTATGATATATATATGTTTCTTGAGTGGTCGATAAGTGGTATTCCATAAGATAATAGAAAGCGTGCAAGAAATGCATAAAGACAACTCCGCCACAAAGCCTTCATGAAGCGGGCTCAATGTTTTGATCCTCCAAGCAAACACCACCGGGGCTTGCACGGTTGTCCCGTCACGCAACAACCGCCTCAATAGTAGTCCGGGTTTCTCTCTGATGGCCTCCAGGTACCATTTGAGACTGGTTCTAGGCGTCACTCCCACACTGCGTCACGACGCGCCGCTCCGCCTCCCCGGAGTGGTCGTCTACATGCGCGCGGGAGGCACAACAGCTGGAGGGAGCGCATGCCTCCCTGGCCGCCGCTGGAGAGTATAAGTCCCCGGTACGCGGCGCCCCCCCCCCCCCAGGACGGCACCAGAAGTTATCCGGGCGTTAATCTTGGGCAAGTCCGCCCACGTTTCTGTACCGTCCTGGTAGCGCTCACACCGCATGCGGTCCGCCATCAGCTGCAGGGCGCGAGGAGGGCACTCGTTGGCCCTGGAGAAGAACATGGTCGTGAACACCTCCCGGTGTCGCCTAGTCCCCTTCAGGCCGGCCGCTCTGCCGCCACGCTAGTGCGTGTAGTGCGGCACCAGCAGCACCAGCCGCATCCTGTGAGGGGCATGCCGGTGGCGTCGGGCAGCGCGGCGGACTCGCTTGGCGACCCCCTGGCCCCCCTGTTCCCGCAGCTCTGGCTCACGGCTTCTTCCAAAATTCGAAGCGGATGACCTGCTGCCCAGGCGGTCGTCACGTTGTCGAAGTGAGGCCCGGGAAGGAGCAAGAAGGCGCTTGGAGTCCCGGGGCGGCGGCGTGAGCGAGTGGGGTTTGTCGCCACTCATGCACCGTAGCCGCGTCCCGCGCCTGCCAGCGCCCCTTCAGGGCGCGGCGTAGCTCGCGTGAAGGGTTTGCAATGTTTTGAGGAAGCCATAAGACGGGGTTGAGTCTTCACGATGATGAGTTATCATGGCTGGCCCAGCATGCAGCGAAAATAAGTAAACCAGCTAAGAATCTAACACATCTTGGAACCTGCAGGACACACTTCCTAACTCCAGGCTCCCCTCTGCCCTCCCCGATCATACCACTATAACATACAAAATTACTGATTTACAGGGGGTACAAGTTTACTCAACATGTCGTAAGATTACCTGCAGAAGCGTTTCCAATCTATTACTCCAGCTCTTTTTCTGCCACAGAAATCATCTTTATATGAGTCACGGGTCAAATCACGGCTCTCTCTCAAATATTAGATCTCACGATGGTCCACCAACTCCCTCCATGTGTTGTTTGGCGCCATAGTGCCGTGGCTGGCCAGCCTGGGAGGACCTAGGCATCTACGGGGAGGCGCGGCGGCCGTCTGCCTGTGGGCTGCGACGCCACCGCCCGCAGCAGGTGCAGGAGACGCCTCTCCTCCCGCACCGAGGATACTGTGCACACACCAGAAGAGAAGCACGCGGAAAGAGAGGACCAGGACGGACGAGGAGTACCTCGAGGATGTCGGGACCGCAGACCGAGGAGATCGAGACCAGCAGATGAGGACGGCGAGGGAATGTGAAGACTTGCTGTATCAAGACTCCTCATGAAAAATCCATATACCAAGATAGAGGAGACTGTCAATGAGGATGAGGACTCAGACGCTGAACCAGACCGAGGATCAGACGTTGAGTAAAGACTTGCCTCAGCCACGTCAGAACGAGACTCATACGCTGCCGCGGACGAAGGACTCAGACGTTGAGCATGACGGAGCACTCACCCGCTGAGCAAAGACGAGGAATCAGACGTTGACAGGACGGAAAGAACTCGACTTTGAGCAGGCCGAGGCCGTGGAGAGGTAGCTTCGTGTCCTGCGGGAGCGGGTCACGTTGCACTGCTCACCCAGGAGCAGCTGCGAGAACCTGGGCGCCGAACACCTCCTGGCTGCCAGGCGGCTTCGTCTCCGTTAGAGGTGGTGTTTGAAGGGACTCAGGCCGTGGTAAGGAACTGTTGAGCGTAGCGCGATTGTTGCCGTTGCTAGCGCGCTAGCCCGGCTGATGCGGGGAGCTGAGCGCGCCGGGGGAGTTGCGCGTCTCCGGAGCCGTTTACGCGCGCCCCCCGGCGTTTACTGCAGGAGGTATGTCGGCAGTCACCTACGACACTTCTTAAGGAACTAGCTCGGTAGAGAACTTCCTTAATTCACTGACGAGCATCTGCGAGCGCCTCCAGGAAGTCAACGCGCCAAGGACTCGTCCACAACGACTTAAAGTTTAATAATATCACTTACACAGGCACGATCGCCGAGCGCTGTGTTCCACAGTATCGATCTAGGGTGGGCGTGCACAGCGGGCAGGTCGCTGCGGAACAGGTTCTTCCCGGACAGTGTATAATAAACGACGAAGAAGAGGACGAGACGACCTAAGCGACGAGTACGAAGATGCGTCCCCATACGACAGCTTTCCGTGGATGGCACCCGGAATTGGGCGCAACAGACCCGTGTTTTGCTCCGTGACGTGTACGCCCTCGGGTAACATCCTAGACATCGCGGTGTGTCGGTCGACCAGACCTTCCTGACGGAGCGCTGATGAAGGTGTCCGAGCTGTGCACCGCCAAGGATCCCGCGAGCTTCCTTCCCTCCGACAAACTGTGGTTATGGCATGTCTACCTTTTCCTGCTCAGACACTGACCGTCCAAACAGCTCAGAGAAACTTTGGTTTTGAGGTTAGAGGAGAGGCGTTGATGAGGAAGAGGACACAGACCTGAGCGGGACGAGGAACTCAGACTCCTGAGCAGGACGAGGACTCAGAACGCTGAGCAGGACGAGGACGAAAAACTCTGAGCAGGACGAGGGCATCGAGGATGTCGAGGACGAGCAAGAAGAGGAGTCCCACGAGGACATCGAAGAATAGCAAGACGAGGCCATCGAGGATGTCGAGGAATAGAAAGACGAGATGTCAGGACGGCAGTACGAGGAACAGACGAGAAACGAAGAACTTGGTGTATCAAAGACTCTTCTTAAAAAATGCAGTAAACCAAGATCAAGGAGACTTTTAATGAGGACGAGAACGCAGACGCTGAGCAGGACGAGGCTCAGACCGCCTGAGCATGACTAGGACTCAGCCGGCTGAGCAGACGAGGACTCAGCCGCTGATGCATGACGAGGATCGACGTTGATCTGGACGAGGACTCAGCCGCTGAGCAGGGCCGAGCGTGGAGAGGTAGCTTCGTGTCCTCGGGAGCGCCACGTTGCACTGCTCACCCAGGGGCAGCTGCGCGACGTGGGCTCCGAACACCTCCTGGCTGAAGGCGGCTTCGCTCAGTCAGGAAGGTGGTGTTATGAAGGGACTCAGGCCGTGGTGAAGGAGAACTGTTGGAGCCGTAGCCGATTGTGCCGCTGCTACGCGAGCCCGCTGATGCTGGAGCTGAACGTGCCGGGGGGGTGCCCGCGCTTCTGCGGAGTCCCGTGTGCGCCGCGCCCCGCGAATACTGCAGGAGTATTCGCATCACCTACTCAACTTCTTGAGGAACTGCTCGGTAGAGAACTTCCTTAATTCACTGATGACATCTGCTAGCGCCTTCAGGAAGTCCACGTCAGACATCGTCCACAACGACTTAAATTAATAACGATAACTTACACAGGCCGATCGCCGAGCCTTTGTTCCACATCATCGATCTAGGGTGGCGTGCCACGCGGGCAGGTCGCTGCGGAACCGGTCTTCCCGACAGTGTATATAAAGGCCCGGGAGAAAACGAACAAGAGACGAGGCACACCTAAGCGACGAGTAACGAAGATGCGTCCTCCAGACAACGCTTTCCGTGGATGGCACCCTAGATGGGGCGCGCGACCCGTGTTTTGCTCCGTTGACGTGGTACAGCCTCGGGTACTTCCTCAGACATCGCGATGTGCACAGCGACAGACCTTCCTTACGGAGCCCGCTGATGAAGGTGTCGAGGCTGTGCACCGCCAGGATCTCCGCGAGGCGTCCTTTCCCTCCGCCACGTGGTTATTGGCTGCACCTTCCTGCTCAGACAACTGACGCCACAATAGCTCAGAAGAACATGTGTTTTGAGGTTAAGAAGAGAGCGGTTTAATGGAGAAACATTTGTTTTTGAAAGTTAAGAGAGAGCGTTGATGGCGGAAGAGTGAGCGTTGAGTATTATGAAGAGGAGACACAATACTCCAAGTACGAAGAGTTCTGTTAAGCTCTGTAGCGAACCGTTGAGCGCCGTTCCAGGTTTCCTTGCTCACCCCTGTTTGAGGCGCAGACTGGTCTGTCCCTCGCTAGTTGAAAATAATAATGGAAATTATGGTTATGACTAATGTAATGCAGTATAGCCGCAGAACCGTCTGCTTTCAATAATACACGACTGGGCAACGACAGCTTCCAGAGTGGAGTAAACACTATCTAATCTACTTGCTATGCATATATTTCAGTTAAGAGCCATTGATTATTCAATTTAATTACAAAAATTACAATTTAACGTGGTTCAGTTACAATTGAAATTACGTTCCGGCCTCAAGGGGTTACGGGGCTACTATTCAGTCAATCATGAGTTCAGAAGTCCCCAGCCTTCAAGCCCTGAGTCTTGTTACACGGGCCACCCGGGGGGGGGATTTTAAAAAAATTTTTTTTTTTAAACTAATCCATTTTAGTTTTTTGCTTTATTACTTATCCTTTTTTTTCTTTAACTAAATTGATTCTTCCTTTCATACTGTAACTTACTTTGGTCTCATAGAAGTTGTGTAATTTTACACGCGGTTGGTATTACTGATCATTTTCGCTGAATAGTTCTTGAATGTACTTAGTTTGCCTCTACATATGGAAGTTCTGAATGTTTGAATATCTGATGCATCGGATTTTATGATTCCTTTGATCTTTATATTTATTAGTCTGGTTTCATAACATTTCTTTCTTGTTATTCATCTTTAGTGCATTCAAATATCATATCATTCGTGGTGAAAGAAAGAAAGAAGAAAAAAAGAAGATAAAGAAGAAAAACAGTGGGTGCAGTAGAAAGTGAAAAAAAAGATAAATGAATGTAATAGAAAAACGAAATAATAATTCCACGGGTAGGAAAGAAAAAAAATAAAGGGGTGTCGTTCCCTTAAACCATAAAACTTCCCTTTGCTATAAGACGAAGACGAAACGGAAAAAGTGCTAGACTGTGTAGATCAAAGGTCGGCTACTTGGAAGGGGTAAATCTCTCTTCTCTCTCTCTTCTCCTCTTCTCTCTCTCTCTCTCTCTCTCTCGTCTCTCTCTCTCTCTCTCTCTCTCTCTCTTCTCTCTCTCTCTCTCTCTCTCTCTCTCTCTCTCTACTCTCTCTCTGTTCTCTCTCTCCTCTCTCTCTTCCTCGGTCTCTCGCTACTCTCTCCTCTCGCTCTCTATCTCTCTCTCTTTCTCTCATCTCCTCTTCTCTCTCTCGCTCTCTCCTCTCTCTCTCTCTCTCTCTCTCTCTCTCAGCCTCTCACTCTCTCTCTCTTCTCGTCTCCTCTCTCTCGTCTCTTATCCATCATGCAGTAGGTCGTGCAACGGGTTCTAGGTGGATGTGTTGATTTGCTAATTACGTACCGTGTTTATTTTATCATAGAAGTGTCGATTGATGGTGGTCATGGTGTGGTGGTGGGTATTGTGGTTGGTGCTGTGGTGGTGGTGGTGGATGTTTGTGTTGGGGGTGTTGGTGGTGGTGGTGGTGTGGTGGTGGTGGTGGTGGTGGTCTGGTGGTGGTGGTATGGTGTGGTGGTCTTGGTGGGTGTGGGCATGGGGGTGGTGGGATGGTGGTGGTGGTGGGTGTGGTCATGGTGGTGTGGGGGTTGGTGGTGGGTGGTGGTGGTCTGGTTTTTTTTTTGTTTAGTTTAGTTTATTCCCAAATCTTTAGAATACATATTTATAAAATTATATAAAAATGTGATCAGGCATTAGTCCCCCGAGAAAACAGCTCCCTGGCGGACAGGAAAGTGTAAAAAATTTAAAAATATTTTAAGGGCGGCAAAAATAAAAATTTTACAAAAAAAAAAAAAATTTTAAACCCCACCTAACAATTACCCAAAGTTGATTGTGAAATTAAACACAATTTTGCACGAAAATACAATGTGTGAAAAAATATTCATTTTATCCCAAATGTTTTGTTTCTTTTTGAGGGGAAAAAGAAAGTCTTAATCTATTTTTAAAGTATTAAAATTTGCAAATTTTTTAAAAATTGTTTGGAAAATTTGTTCCAACAATTAGGCCCAACCAGTGCAGTAAATTTTTTATATAATTTTTTCGGGGTTGGGGACAACAGGTCAATATTTTTTCCCCGGTCCTTGACTTTGGTGAAAAACTTTAAAAAATTTTTATTACTATCACTACTATCATTATCATTGAAAATGAAATAAAAGAAAATTTTTTTTTTAAAAACTCAAATTTCAAACCCTAATCTTTAAATAAAAAATCTGTATGATCATATTGTTTTTTAAAGGAAATTTTTTCTTATTATTTTTTTTTGTGCATAAAAACATTTTTTTACAGTGGAAAGGGCCCAAGTACACCCCCAGACAGACAAACATAAATTATATAGGGATAACAAAAGAAAATTTATGTTTCGAAAAAGCTTCGTCTTTTAAATTGTGCCTATTCTGTATAAATTCCACATTTTTTGATAATTCAAATTAAGATTTATATTTTTTTTCCAATATAATTTTCGTCAAAAATAACACCCAAAACCAAATTAAAGGACTCTTAAATTTCATTTTCCCCAAAGGAAACGACCCTAAAATATTCCCTACAAAACGATTTTGAAAAGAAATTAAATAGTTTTTCTTATTTTTTACAGATGTTTTTAGCAAAAACCCATTTCGATATTTTTCCTAGTTCACTATTATTTTAACATGAACTGATCTAATGCCCTATCTTTTAAGAGAAGATTTGTGTCGTCTGCAAAGATAACATAGCGAAGTTATAATGGCATACACATTCATTATATATACCAAGAATAGTAAAGGCCCAAAATTGATCCTGAGGCCCCCCTTTGGACTTTTCAGCGTGTTTATTGTTTTTTACAAAACACTGCTTGTTTCCTGTCTGTCAAGTAGCTAGTAAATATTTTAAGGGTACCCTCTTTTTCCCCAAATTTTAAAGTTTATTAATGATATTTTATTTTTTAAGTGAGTCGAAACTTTAGACAGTCTAGAAATATTTCTAAAACTAAATTTTCCTTTCCAACAGTTATACACTTCACTTTGAACTTTGCTATTCTTTTCCGTTGATTTGTTTTGCGAAGCCAAACTGATATTCAGATAAAAATTTTAAAAATTTTCCCAAAAAAATCCCAAAATCTTTTTCAATAGTTTTTAAAAACATTTATTTTATTGTGGAAAATAATTTTTTGGGTCGATAATTTGTTTTCATCCCTTTTACCCTGTTTTAGGGATGGGAATTCTTTTTGCTGTTTTTAGTTTATCTGGGAAACACCCTTCCTTTAAAAACATGGTTAATGACATGAGTAAGTGGGACATCAATGTACTGAGCTGTGTTCGAGGGACTTTGGGGGGGGTGTCATCATAGCCGCGCTGGTTTTTTCAGAACTTTAGGTGCTGTTTTAACTTCCCCTTTTAAAATCAAAAAATACAATAATTTTTGCAGATTATTAAAAATATTGCTTGTGAGAATTTAATTAAATTCATTGGGGGTATTTAGATTTTCCGGTATTTCAAAAAGTGATTATTGAAGATATTTTCACAAGTCAATGTATTTTTCAGTTTTTTTCATTACTGTGTCTGCCTTTTCCTCCCATCAATTGTTTTTTAACGGGCCCCCTGTTTTATTTAACTTTTCTTCCAAGTTTTAAATGATCTTTATGATAAATTTTTTTGGGAACACCAGAAGGGTTTCGAGCTTGTTTTCCCGATTTTCTATATCGAAATCCCTAGTTAAAGGCCATTTGGGACCAAACTTTCCAGTCTGTCTTTTCCGATACGTTTCGTAAACCCGAAATAAAATGGGACTTTTATAGTTTATTTTAAACTTAACCTTTCTTATGGAAAGCATATTGGAATTTTCTTTATGACTATAAATTTTTCAAAAAGCCTCATTTGGATATTAATCAAGATCCCGTATCCAAAATTGTATTGGTGTCCCCCTTTAAAATTGTTGATGTTTTTCTCAACAGGCACCCCCTTTTGTATATAGCGTGGGGTTTTTATAATTTAAATTTTTTAACAAAAAGAGTAAACTGGAAAATATCGTTAAGTCCGGTATAGAAACAGTTTTTTTACATTTTTCTCCGGGTAGAGGGCCCATATTGATTTTTAAAGTAGCCTATTTTATTTTCTCTAGTGTTTTTGTTGTTAGGGGGTAAAATCCAGGGAGTAATTACATTCATTAAATCAATTACCAGGATCACTTTTTTAAGTAATTCCCCGATTTTCCCGTCCCCCCAAAAATAAAAAAGTAACTTTTGAAATTCAAAGAAACAAAAAAAAGATCAATAGCTTTAAAATTCAGAGATGTTTCCTTTAGGGGTTGTATCAGAACTATAAAATTTTCCCTTTTCACTGCAATTATTTCTACCAGACCCCTTCAAAAAGTTTTTTTCTATCTACGCATCAGGTAAAACACAGAATTAAAGAATTAGCTCATACAGCACACCCCCCCACCATTCGTCCCTATTCATTTCATAAAGTTTACCTGGGATATCATACAAAGAACAAGTCTTTCCAGTCTTGTTTCAGAGAATCCCATAAAAATCAAAAAAAACCTTTTTTTTCACTACAACATTCAAAAATTGTCATAAACTCTGCAGGTTACTTGGAGACTTCTAAAATTTATCTTTAAAAATTTAAAATGCGTCTCATGTGTTTGTTTTTTAATCCCTCAGGGTAGAATATGGGAAAGGGAATGTTTGGCTAGCAAAGCAGTGGGTCACTACTAGCTCCACACGGTCTCCTGTTCTAAATTTAGAAATTTAGACCATTTTATCAAGGAAGGCGTTGAAAGGGATTTATCATGAGTGTCCGTTATTGAGTCTGCTGAGTTTATCTTGCTGCTTTAAAAAAATGGAAAGTCTCACGGCAGCCCTTCAAGGAGAGAAGAAAAAAAAATAATTGCGTATGTCCACTTTACTTATTACTTTTTTTACATTTTTACGTGGGGGTTTTTTGCTATCCCTGGGTTGACTAGAGGGAGGGGGAGGAAGGGGCCCGGGCCCTGGGTCGGGGGATGGGTGCCGTTCAGCTGGGGGGCGGGGCGAGCCGCATCAACCTGAGTCTCCTCTCTCACAGCTGATGCGTGTCTCACCCCACCCCCAGCACCCCCTCGGAAGCAGCAGCGCAGCCAAAACAGCAGCAGGTTCGGGGCTCCTTTCATTCCCCGCACTACGATACCCGGGGCCCCTTCCTCATACCCCCAGCCCCGTCTCCCATCCCCCTCTGATGCCACTTTTCCCCTTTTGGGTTTTCATTGCTGAACCTCTCTTTTATAAAAAGCTTGGATGCCAAAGTAGGCAAATTTTCCCCGAGTCGTGCCTGCTTCGTTGTGGCATCTGAGCATTTTTGACAGCTTGTGAAGCAGCACCAAGTCGTCGTTTTGTAATTTTGGTACCTTTTACTTTTTGGTTTGGGGGTGGTGGTGGGGGTGGTGGGGATGGGGGGGGTGGGCTGGGGGTGGTGGTGGGGGTGGTGGTCATGGTGGTGGTGGTGGGGGTGGTGGTGGTGGTTGGTGGTGGCTGGTGGTGGTGGTGGTGGTGGTGGTCTGGTGGTGGTGGTGGTGGTCATGGTGGTGGTCATGGTGGTGGTGGTGGTGGTGGTGGTGGTGGTGGTGGGGTGGTGGTGGTGGTGGTGGTGATGGTGGTGGTTATGGATGTTATTTTGGCGGTATTAGTATTAACTTCTTTTTTTATAATGATGTTTTTACAAATAATTCCGAAATTCTGTCAAATGTTCAAAGAAATTTACAAATACAGAAAAAAATAGAGCTGGCAAACAAAACAAAATGAATGTTTTATTTTTATGTGCGTACCGTGTTTATCTTAAGGGGATTTTAGTTCTCATCAGAAATCGAACTCGGGTCACCGAGAACGCCACTAGGAGATGCTAACCACCAGTGGTGGGCGCCGTTAATCAAAAAGTTAACTTCGTTAACCGTTAATCCGTTATCCAAAAAATTAATTAAATAACCGTTAATCAGCTAATTCTATAGAAATGTAACGGAAATTATCGATAAACCGTTAACGTTAATTTTTATTCTAGAAAAAAAACAAAAAATCAGATTTTGCTCTAAAACCACCTAAAAACACTTTGAAAAGTGCCAAAACTATAATATCAGCCTTTATGGGGTTTGTTAAGGGCTTTAGAACCCAAAAACTATAGTTTTTTTTGCTTTAGAGTTAAAAAAGGCAGATTTTATAGTTTTTACTTTTAAAAAAACCTAAAAAAGGCTGATTTCATAGTTTTGGCCCTGTTATAGGTTTTTAAAGGCTTTTAGAGCCAGAAAAGGGTGAAAAAACTTAAATTAAACACAATATTAGTATTGAACTAAAAAAAATATTGATAAAGTGGCCGAAATAAATAAAAAAAAAAGATTAAAAACACGATATATACATAATTAAATTTTTCCTCTTCTTTTCGTTCTCCATTTTGTTCATGAGATGCATGTTGCCCTCCATGAAAAGTAGCATGTCAAAGTTTTCCATCAGACAGGGATGATCTCTTGGCCCTCAAGATGTCCTTGCCCATAGAGAACAAACGCTCCACTGCAGCATTGGGAGGCGGTTATGGCGTGCTGACTTG
>JACEEZ010008968.1:0-33982 GCA_016584305.1 Chionoecetes opilio
ATTTTTTTTAGGCGGATGATGGTATGTAAAAACCGAAAAAACGTTTCGAATAAACAACAAGTTTTTTCTACCCCGCGCTGGTTTAACTTATTATTGATCAAGTTCCCCAGGAGAAAGTATTGCCTTAATATATATTATTATATATATATATATATTTTTATAAGTAAAAAAAAAACGAGATGCTTAGGGTAGATAGGTTGAGCAAAGGGACTACTTATACTGGATTTGCTACTCAGTTTGGGCCATTTCCCGTGGAGGAGTTTTGCGTTTCTGAATTTTCGAAAATCACTTTTCTTTTCCCCTTTAAACGGGGGTATAAACCTCTTTTTTTAAAGATAACTTTTTTTGGAAGGAGTACCCCCCAAAGGTTTCCAACCGTTTGGCCAAATATATATTTCGGATAGGTTTAGTTGGACGAACTGAACTAAGTTTTGAAATAGATAAACACAAGACTTGATCGTTTTTTTACTACACCACACACACAAAAATATAAAATATATATATAAAAATTATTTTAATTTTTAAATATATTATATAATTATATATATATTATATAAAATATAATATATTTTAGTTAATCAAATTCTTGTTTCTTGGGTGAGATAGAGATAATCCTTCTCCATCTTGCTTTTCCGGTTCAATCCTTTCTTCTAAGTAACACTTCCACACCTGCTGCCTTTCATGTTCATCTGATTTCTGTTGGTTTCCTAGTGTCCACTACTCCATTATGGGTCAGCACTCCTCCCTCGTTTCTTTTTCACATTCCAAACCATGTGTCTTTTCTGTCTATTTTTCCTGTGTTTCTCAATCGCATTCTAGCCACCTCCTCACTGGACACCTGTTTGCCACTCAATTTAGCCATATATTCAGCATCGTTGGTCAAATCTTCTCAATTATCTCCATTCTTCTTCAATTGCCAATGTTTAAAACATCATACAAAAATAGTGTTCTGACACACATTTCATAAACACTGCTTTCTCTTCAGGGATATTTTAGTCTTAACAAGCTTGCCATCTTTTCTCATTTTTCCGTGTTGCTGTGGTCTGTCTGATATTCTCTCCACTCCAGCCTCACAGTCCAAACATCTCTTAGGTTTTCAAAACCTCATATATTTTTGTATTCTTACCTTTGCAGTCATCATCTTCTCTCCTTTCCCTGTTTTCCCCCTTCTGCAAGCGGGCAGAAAGTTCTGCCCCCCAACAACGAACATTTGGGTTGACACCTTCCCAAACCCACTTCACAGCTGTTTTTGGCCTGCAGCAGCAAAAGCCTGTCTCGTCAGTGCACATAAGCAGATCTCCCCCCGACATTGAGGCAGAAGTCTGAGGGCTTGGTCAGCTTGCCGGGGGTTTGTATCTCCGTGAATCCCTGATGCGACAAGCACGCGCCGAGAAGTCTTTGAGGCTTGCAGCTTGCCGCGTTTGAGTATTCTTTAAACTCCTCGATGCGACAAGCATGCTCGAAAGTCTGAGGCTGGTCAGCTTCCCCCCGCGGGGAGATTCTCCGTGAACTGCTCGATGCGGACAAGCACTGCGCGCAAAAGTCTGAGGGCTTGGTCAGCTTGCCGCGGTTGAGTATTCCGTGAACTGCCCCCCGATCGCCCAAGCACGCGCCGCAGAAGTCTGAGGTTAGCAGCTGCCGGGGTTTGAGTATCTCCGTGAACTCCTCGATGCGACAAGCACTGCGCCGCGAAGTCTAGGGTTTGGTCAGCTGCGCGGTTGAGTATCTCCGGAATGCCTCGATGCGACAAGCACTGCCCCGGGCAGAAAAGTCGAGGGCTTGGCAGCTTGCCGCGGTGGAGTATCTCCGTGAAGCCTCGTTTGCGACAAGCCACTGCGCCCCAGAAGTCGAGGGCTTGGTCAGCTTGCCGCGGTTGAGTATCTCGTGAACGCCTCGATGCGACAAGCACTGCGTCGCAGAAGGGGGGTTTGGTCGCCTGCCGCGGTGAGTATTTCCGTGAACTCCCCCGATGCGACAAGCTCTGTGTGTCACTCATTGAGGCACCGTTCCTTGTTTTCGTCATTTGGGCTTCCTTCCCTGGGTTTGCAAGCTTCTTGCTGTCACGAGTCAGACGGGAAAAGGGGCGGGCCATGCTTGCTGCTGTAAACTCACTGTTTCGCTCCTTCACATAATTGAGTGAAGGTGTTAAAGAGAGCTCTGGCGAGGGAGGGCCACGCCCCACAAAGTCATGCCCTGCCTCACACTTGTGTCGCATGGCCGTCATCAACAAAGACTTGGGGACCACCCTTACAAACACTTTCACAGCTGCTGTTGGCCTGCAGCAGCAAAAGCCTTGTCTCTTCAGTGCACCATGAGAGCCCTCCACATGAAGCAGATCTCCCTGACGATGTTGAGGCTGAAGTCTGAGGGCTTTGGGCAGCTTGCCGCGATTAAGGGATCTCCTTGAACTGCCTTGATGCGACAAGCACTGCGTCGCTCAATGAGACACGTTCCTGCCTCCTCGTCCAAGCTGGATCTGCAAATGAAAAAAAAAAATATTAATTTTATATTAAAAGTGAAACGTATGGAAAAAAAAATGGGTTAGGAAATTATTAAATATATAAGTGAAACATTTTTTTAAAGTTAGAAATTATGGGTTATATTTTGAAAAAGTGAAATGTACCTTTAAGGTACATTTTGTTCAAATATAGTCTTATCTACTAAATTACCTGACGAGGGCTCGCCACCATTGTCGTCCTTGACCAGCAGGGCTGTACAGGCGGGCACATGCGTTTCTTGGCCGCCCGACTTGCCACAGTACCCCAGCGATGGGCAAAGGACGTTGAGGGGGTGCCATGTCCTCATCACCCTCCTCCCCGCAGGGCCATGTAGTCGTTGACAGCCTCAACAAGCAGGACGATATGGTTGTTGTCGATATCTTCCCTAAATCTCCTTCACCTCAAGCATCCCTTGGTTTCACCTCCCCCAATGGTGTACCCAGATAGCTTGCAGAGACTGGTGGTACGGATGCCGGCCTCCCCCTCAAAGAAAATGCCTGGTACTGGGCTGTGGGTTCCCACCGGCGAGCTTCCTCAGGTACCCCCAAAACGTCCCCCAATCTTGTCCGACTGGACCTTGCGAGGAGTTTTATAGCTGATGATGTCATTGTAGGTGGGCAGTATGTGCCTTGCCAAGCCTACAAGCCCCCAAAGGCTGGTATGTCTAAAGGCCTTGGCAGTCTCAGCGGGCATGAACAGACCTTTGGTTCTCTTGTTATTGTCCCTCCTCTCCCTGCCAGGGTGGCATCCACTCCGCAAACTGCTCCAGGAACACCAGAGATTCCTGATCGGTGTTGGTGACAGGTTTCCTGGTCGGTTTCATTTTTTGCCAGTTATAGAGTCCCCCCCTGCCCCCCTTAACGTTGCAGGTGTTGAAAACCCCTTGGCGCAGCAGGCAAAGGAAGGCAGCAGTCTCCTTGAAGGTAGGTCTACTGCATTGTCAGCATAGTAGACCAAGGCTGTAGTTGTTGACTCGTGTGTGGCAGGCCGCCACAAGCAGGACATTGGTGCGCTCCCATGTTGGTGGGGTTGAGCACCTTGTCAGTCAGCCGGTATGCCATCTTTGCCTCCTTTCAAGTTCACAGTTGTAAACGGACACAAGGTGGCCGATGTCCACGTGGATGTCCTCCTGAGACCCGCAAAGATAGAATTACGATTCTAGTGGCCACATACTGATACAATAAAATGTAAATACGGTATGCCTAAGTGAAGTGAAAAAAAGTTTATGCATAATGTAGTGACCGAGGTACATATGAATTATTTATTATGCAAATCAGCTCATGGCATTGGACAAATCCTGTTTCGAAAACTAATGTAGTAACATTCGGGTGTTTGACAAAAAAAATGCATCCAAAAGTATTAAAAACATTTTTTTTCCCAATTCCTAGAATATAATTTTTATAAAAAAAATGTTCTTGGCATTGGAAAAAAAAAATAAAATGTTTTTTTTAAAGCTTTTGGATCAGTGTTTTTTTTTTATATTTGAAATATTTGACAGAGAACTCTTGAAGCAACTGTTTACACACTAAACATTATTCAGTTAATAATTCTTGCTTGCTGCCGGGAAAAGGAGGTGCCACCAGCTTTTCTTATTGAGAGCTGATAGAAGCCTATTCTTCCACAGGTGAAATCAGAAGTGTTCGTTCTATGACAGCCTCGTGTTGCTCCTGGTCTCCATGAAAGGTGGCGAACATGGCTTGTCTGGGGCACACCCAGCTTTGCCTGGAAGGCCGTGTTGACTTTGCCAGCAGTGGTGACGATCACTACTTGGTAGCCAACCTCTGTCAAGCCTTGAGAACCTGTAAAGAAGGTTGTATATATACCTGTAGTGTCATTTTAGGAGTAATGGAAAAAAAATGTACTTTGACTTCTGAGAGTTGTAAATGTCTAAACTGAAGGCAAATGTCCCACTGCCGGTCAGCCACCTGATGGGACTCGATGGGGTCATCGATCTTCATTCATCATACCGGCCTGCGATGGAGTTGATTCGTGCGAGGAAGAGTGCGTGCAACATTTCCCTCCCGAGTCATCTGTTTTTTTTTTAATGCGCATGACAATTTTAGTTTCAAAATTAATAGAAAGCCTAACTAAGAAAAAAATTCACAAAATTATAGTATTATTAAAAACGGCATCTAGAAACATTGAATATTTGCTTTCCAACTCAAGTAGGTAATCCGGAAAAAAATGAAGCTCGGTGTTTTAAGCAGAACATATAAAAGTCATTTTGAGATTTTTACAACTAAGTTATGTTGATTGTACCTGATGCCTGTACCAGCTGCCAAATCTACTCCTGTGCGAGTACACCTCATCAGCGCAAGGTGACCAAGTGCTCACGTGGTGGAAAGCTTATTATACCTCATCTTTAGGTAGCCCATCGTCCCAACCTCAAAGGACCAATTGCACATGAGGGTGATGTCAGCCTCCTAAGGAACCGGCCGGCCTGGTAGGCACATGATGCCAGAGTTGCACAGTCCTGGTATAACTTGGGGTAGGTCATGTTCCAACTGCGGCCCTTTAGGGGGTTTTTTTCCCATTAAGGCTGAACGTAGCGCCTGCCATTTAGGAGGTGTGTTGACCAGTTGAGCTGTCAGATGGAATTTTGCAACGGCAAATGCATGGTCCTTTTGATCTTCATCGGTATCGGCAGCTGTGTTCAAGGAGATCTGCCGACCGCCAGCATCATTCTCATGCCTGTCTGCCAAAAGCTACTTCAGCCTGGCAAGGAGGTTCTGGATATCGGAGACCCGGCCGATGAAAGCCTGGACTGGCGTTATGCCGGTCACCTGAAAAATAAAACAATAGGAGAGAGAGAGAGAGAGGACGAGAGAAGAGAGAGAGAGAGAGAGGAGAGAGAGAGAGAGAGAGAGAGAGAGGAAAAAAAACGAAAGAAAATAATTAATATAGATTTGTGCACAACAGATGTAATGAGCGGTAAGATTAGTTAAATTCTGTAATTTTTTTATTTCATATTAACTGATAATTGACATAAATCTTTTCTATAATTTCTTAATGGGCAAAAAAACAGTGACTTTTTATGCCACAAAAATCATTTTCTTCATCAATCTAATCGGACATAACATTCCAGACAACTACCCTCTCTCCTTTTTTTGGATCGGCGACCTCAGCGGCCTCTTATTCTTTTTCCCCTTGATAATTTGTGCGTAAAAAAAAGATAAATTACCTTCTGCAGTTGTCCCCATCCCAGTGTTTGATGTAGCTTGTAAGATAGGTCAGGGAAGGACGGACATGCTGCGGGTGATGACTGGGGCTCCTGTCGTCTAATTTTTCTCCAGCTTGATGATGATGAAGGAAACTGTCCATATGAGGCAACTTTGTGGGCGACAAATCCCTCCGGCAAACTCTCGCTAGCCAGTAGTCTCCAACACTCATCGAACGAATAGACCTACAACAGGAAAAATTATGGCATGAATGTTGTAATGTTGCCGTGTATGAAATGGCTTTTTATAGTTTTTCTTTTGAAAGTAGAAGAAATACCTTGTCCTGTTCAGCGAGGAAGGCTTGCTTAAAATCTCCATTATTTTTCCGTCGGAGCCTGGCGGCGGGCTAGGAACCCAGTCTTCTCGGTCCTTGAATTTCACCTTGGACAAGCTGTAGGTCAACTAAAATTTTAAAGATATTAGTCTAAATGTGTTAACGCGTCATTGTGCTGTGGATAAGAGTTTAAGATTTTACGCACAATTTCTGACAAATTTTAAGACTTACCTGGGGTAGTCTTGTGAGACCGGGAACAGCGTTGGCCTTCAAGGGGATGCGCCTCCTTTTAGCGCCATGGAGGGTGTTTACAGTGGTGTTTAGGTATTCGGGTGGAAAGTGGAGCCGAAAACCCCCGCGTTAAGCGAGGTGTAGCAAAACTTTCGTCACGGGAGATAGCCTGTAAAGATAGTTATCATGCAGTAAGGTAAAATAACTCTAATGTTTTATTGTTTCATTCTTTAATTTTGGCCAAATGGCATTCTACTTGAGCCTAGCGGGCGCACAGGCTTTTTTATGTCAGGCAATCGCAAATACTGGACTTTCCGAGGATTGGGGACCCCAGCGCGGATGCCCTTCTTTTCCTTGCAATTTGGGATGTACCCAGAGCGGCATTGGAATACAACGCACTTCCTGCCCATGATGCAACTTGAGGTTTTCGCGGATCTGTTTTGGAGATAGACAAGCATAAAGTATACTACGGCCCGTTACAAGAGTTCAGGATGAAGGTAGAGCGACGAAACGACTGAGGAAGGGTACATAAAAGGTATTTTTCGGAAACGAAGAGCAGCGACGACGGTCGAAGGTCGGCCACGAAGAACGGAGTACCCGAGTCTTCGTGTCGACCTCGTCGCCTGCTCTTCGCTACCGAAAAAATAAACTTTTATGGTACCCGTCCTCAGTCGTTCGTTGCTCGACCTTCCCCAGACTCTTGGTTACGGGGATAAAAGTCATGTCTCGATCAGAAACAAAATAAAACTGAGAAGCATTGAAAATATATATTATACGGCGTAAATAATATGTATATTTTTATACAGCATCACTGGAATTTTAGTTCCCGTTAAATCTCACAAAAACGGCATAAGACTACACATAATGAAGTGTTTCTAAGGATGAAAGCCACGTCCTAAAATATTTTGTCTAAAATTCGAATGATTTAAAGTTCCAAATTCTTCAAAACAATAAATAGTTGGTTAGTATTTTGCTTTAAGTGAAATTCCCCTGAATTAGATTTTTAGGAACAGCCTATGCAGTGTCATACTATCTTCATGAGATGGGTTGGGGGGGTTGAGAAAATGTAAGGGGCCATGGTAAGTGCTTCCTCCTATATAGCCATCATATGTCAAACAATATGCATATACATATTACAAACAAACAATCATCTGTCGATAGATCTGTAACGTCATAAGACCTTTGAATGTTACCTATCTATCAATACGGTATTTAGGTCATTTTGCCACACATACAACGTTCATTTCGACCAAAGGCAATTCGCCCACATTAGTTTACAGGTTGTAATATTAAGAGGGTAAGTATATAAGAGGAACACAAGAACTGCTTTGGCTAAAATTGCCGTCTTTTCCAGTCCTTAGTGGGTTTTTTTTCTCCAGCACCTTCACAGATACATTCAGAACCTCTAAAACGTAATTATAAAATTGGAGAGATATGGCCCCTAACATTGTTACAGACCCCCCTGGACACCTAAAAAAATTATTATATGGTTTAGTACTAAATCTAAACCTCACCAATAACCATAGTCATTAATAAACTCATAGCGGGAAACCCCCCCCAAAACAAAAATTACGAATGCAGTAAAATTCTAGTTCTCTCCCGCTATCTTAGGTCCGCTAGGAGGTTCATTGGTAAGGGTTATATTGAGGTTAGGTTAGATCCAGCGGGGACGTTATAAGCAGTTAACCATTTTAATTCCATGAATTTTGCTCCAGTTTTTCTTCACAGTTAAAAGATGACATGATTTTTATTTTATAGTAAGTATATGTTGATAGTTTTTCTAAGTTTTAATTTGCTAATTGTAATATTATTACAATTCGAATTATGGACATGATTTTTCTCAAGTTTTAATGTTATGTTTTATTAGGTTTTAATTAGTTATTAAATACATGATTTTGTCGTTTGAAAATATTTGTGGGCGAACCAACTTTAGTGTGGCCGAAACAAACTCTAGATTTGGGTGAAATGACTTTGCGTGGACTGAGGGCGAAATGACGTAAACCATCAATCAACCGATAAACATTACAGTGAATTAAATACGAAATCACAACAATTTTCAAGAAGAATATGGTGCACCGTGAAAGCTTCTAACATCACTATACGCTCCACGCATACTGGTTTGCACATTATAACCTCGCTGTCTTGGAGCACCAAATTAGTTTCTTCTGAGGGATTGGGGGACTGAGACGCAATGGTGGAGAGAGACAGCCAGCACTCATGAGTAGTCACTTCACAGCTACGTGGGTTAAGCTTCATCATTGCACACACTCCACACAAAAGTATATTGCACAGTATGCACTTCAGAGTATGCATTACTTGGAGCTGAGTGAATTTTCTTTGTGTTATAGAGGATACATGCTTTGAGAAAGAGAACTTTGAACCGAGGGCGGCTAGAGGTTATAGCCCAGCGCGAAACCACAGACAAACAACTCTCCTCCTGCAAATTGGAGACGTTATGAACGGGCTGTATCACCAATTGTCATGTTGAGCTGCTTCACGATGCACTCGTTATCCAGAAAAACAATGTTGTAGTAAGACCCAACCACCACATGCCTGTAAAAATTAAGAATAGTTAAACCACAACCAAGCACTACTGGCGGTGTAGCGGTCAGGAGGTTCTATGGTTATCCAGAAGGTGTGTTTTCGGGATGCCAGCAGGGCGCAGAGGTCCCCGACGATGATTACTTTTCATTTCATCCCGCCGCGCGGGAGAGGCAAACAGCTTGCTCCCGGCTCCTGCCTCACCCCAGCCCGACCCACGGCCATGAGATTTCCGTGGGGATTAATTCGCCGTAGGATACTCTGGGTGGATTTACCCACTCATCTTCATCATTTATACATTTTTTCTCATCTTTCACACTGTTTTTCTTAAGCTATATCTTTGCGGTCGTATTACCCAGTATGTGAATATATATATATAAGCACACTCGATGAGAGGACGAATACTTCTTGTAAATCAAGGAAGCGTAGCTTTGCTTGTTACGGTTGCATGTATACAGGGCGCGGAGTTCTGTCCGGAGGTTGCCTTGCATCCCTCTGTCAATGGGCAAGCGCGGTATCTCTAACATGGAACGCAGCATGTTATTTCTCCGTCAGGAGGCACGCCTGCCACACCTCGGTCACGGGGAAGCCCCCGAGAACAAGTGAGGCAGCGGCCTCTCTCAACTGCTGTTGTTCTCGTAAGGTATGGCACCCTGTCCCTCCACAATATCGGTGTAATGCACTATCACCATTTAGCGACATGATTTGTTCTCGTCAGGAAGCAGCCTAGCTGCCATTCCGCAGTCAAGAGGCCAGCCTCGGCATATTCACCATGTAGCGACTCATTTTTTGTTTTCATTCTTATACATATTTCTCCCATTCACGTCTTTTTACGTATCTCTTTTGCGTCGCGTTTACACAGTAATGTGAATTGATATAAGCGCCACTCGAGAGATACTTAATTTACTGGTAAGAATCCTAGTAGTTGATATAAAGGTGAGCGTAGCTTGCTGTTAACATTTGGCACCTTCCTTGTCTACCTAGTAACATGTGCTATAGTGGCAGGGCATGGACAGGTTCGGCTGTTTCCGTGTTCCCCTTTATAAATGAATGAAGTTTTAATTTTCAGTGATTGAATTTGTTTATATATTAATTCCTCTTATCTGAGGAAATCTTCGTAGTGAAGTCGGTCATCGGTATAGCTGGTATTTCATAGTAGCCTACTATATAGCCTATAATTAACTGAGACTTATCTAGAATGGAAATTCATTCTCACACAAAATGCACCATGATATATTGGTGAGCAGTAGTTGGTGGGAAGTAAAAAAATCTGTTAGCTCTAGTGACTCTTATCACTTTAAATTTAGTCTAGATTACGGTAGCCGTTCCATATGCCCTATACGTGAAATGGAACTGTTGAGTAAAGTAAAGGTTTATGCTGAAATGTAATGTCCACGATCCTAAGGATGCAGAAAGCTGCCGGATGCTAATTTGCATTTGATGAGCTAATTCGCATAATTGACACTAATTAGCACATGCGTATTATCTTCCTGATTAAGCCGCCTATAGAATTGCCTTATGGGTGTCTAGACCTAAGTTTAAGTCTCAATGATGTAAAACTGCAGATGGCTAATGTGTATATTTTTATTTTTGTCCAATAAATTGTCCAATTAGCATTGATTAGGTATGTCATCGAAATTACGAATATATTCCCTATTTAGACATAGCATATGTTCTAAATCAAAGCAAAAATCTGTTTTGAATTAATATTCTAAATCAAATTATTTGTTCTTTAAAATCAACAATTGCACTGTGCCACAATGGAGTTGTCGTGGAAATGGTCTTCTGGACTTGAGTCAATAAGAAAATGTCTGGCAACTACAAGTAAGAGATGTCCTTTTTGATCGGTATGATGGTATCAGTGCAAAGGATCATGAGATGGCACAGAAAAGAACCGGGGAAGGATCAATGTCCATACCAGTGGACTTTGACCTCACCTTTACCTGGACACGCCGCCATCATGAAGACCAAAGATAACAAGCGGCCAGCTCTCCCCACTACTCGGCTACTAAAACGATGAAGTTTAAATAAATTTTGTGGTTTCCCATCAAAATTAGAACGTAAAAAAAAAATTAAAAAAAATACAAAGGTTAGCAAAAGATGGTGTCTAGATTGAAATATTTAACCTAGGAAGGAAAGACAACAGCAACCTTTGGAAAAGAACAATGGGAGAGGAAAACCTAACAACAAGATATGTATAACAGATGATGGGACTTGGAAAGAAGTTGACAGAAATAACCTGCTGGTAAGAGAAGAAAAAGTAGGTGGTATTGTTGAAGGGACACAAGGAAAAATGAGAAAAGAAACATGTACCGTAGATAACAGTATAGTCGCCAGCCGCCAATATTACGAAGTATAGCATCGCTACTAATTTGTATGTGCAACTAAGATAATACACAGTCCGTTTATATCATGAATGTATAATCTACCCTGTTTCAGCGTTGTTTTATGCTTTGTATCTGCATGTATATACGCTAATATTTCTAGGTTTCAAATTTTGCAATTTTTTTTTTTTTCGCGCGCCGACGAAGTCGGGAGGACACTCAGAAATACTCAACCCTAGATGGGACCTTATTGTTGGTCGCTACTCTGTTGAGATTTTTGTAATTTGATCATTTATAGACCATATCTCTTTATGACTCAGAGTGCAGACACAAATGACAGACTTTCCAGATAGCCCCTTCTAACTTTCCTGAAATCATGGATGTAGAAATGTAAGTATTAAACGCCACTACACGTCTGTAAATAGAAAAAAACAGTCCTGGCGACTTTAGTGTTATCTACGTTAGGATATGTACACAAGTACAGCTTTCCCAATAGAAACTTAGATGCACTGGAATGGCCTAGAAGTGATAGTGGCCAAAGTGTGCATCAATTTAATGAATAAATTGATCAATAATATACACCACGACCACGAGAATAGCTCCAGGGCCCCTGTAGCTACAAGAGGTATTATAGTATCACAATGCACACAAGAGGTCTTTACGCTGGAAGATTGATTCAATGCCTAAAAAAGGGAAAAATGTGCCAGACATCGGAGGTATAGGCACTTTACGATGGAAGATTAATTACGAGGTAGAGAGGGTGTGAAAAAAGGGTACAGTGGTGAGAAATATAAAAGTTATTTTGTAGGGGTTCTACAATGAAACTGTTGGAAATTAATTCAAGATGTAGGAATATTTTTAGAATTTTACGCTTCTAGATAGTATACTGCACTGTATACATGCTGCAGTAATGGAGCTTCGTAACGGTAAAAAAATACAGACAAGGGGACAAATCCTCCAGGGTGAATTACCCAGGGGGCGAGTCATCGGGGACATTTTAGTCCGGGGGACGTAATCACCCTACGCACCATGGTACCGACAACGCCAAATACTCCTGCTGAGCGAGTCCATAACACCGTGCTTATTGCCAATCCGCCGTGAGATACATTTCTTCCGACATGACCCGCCGGTCATTATGTGCTGCGCTACCAAAGTATGTAAAACTTCCAAGATCTCAATGTCCTCGAGCAGACAATGTCTCTAACATTGTTCTCAAGGAACAGACTGGAATATTTCATCTAGTAAGCCTCCAAAATCTCTCATCCAACGGATTTGCGTGCTGGTATTGCATTTCCTCCTCTTCTCACTAATTGCAGTTAGCATTGGTCTATGCCTCCTCAGCTTCCTCTTACTTATCAGGTGTTAGTGTATGGACACTGCCTACCTCGTATTACTTTCACTCATTTGCCTATCAGCATAGTTGTCGTTGTTTTTCTCCTTATACCTCATAGACAGATGGTCCCATGGTTGGTCTGTCATCCTTATGTATATAATCTATCTCCCCTTACGGATTTGCCATCAAGTGGCATAACATGTCAAATTCCTCCTCTCCTACTGATTTGCTGTTTGCATCGTGTCTCTGTATACCTTCTTATCCAACCATTTTTGGTGTTGGTGTAGGGTTGTCTTCATCACTTGAGACACACTTAACAGGGCAAGGGCTCCCCAGAAACGATTTTTTTTTTTGAGGTAATTGAGTAATCACCAGCAGTCCAATGGTAACTGGGTATTAAGTCTCCACTCAACCAATGGACCATACCCATAACTACGTCACTGTTTGTTTACTCGGTTGCATGTGGGGATAAGGGCGGGGTCGCTCGCCCGCGGTGGACCTACGAAGGAAAACTACGGCGATGGAAGAATTAGAGTTATTTTGCGCGAAATGATATTCAATGTGTATATTACTGTTGCTCTGTTCTCGTCTGACAACACACTATAGAGAAGACCTGAGTAATGGCTGATGTGCAGAGGCCTTCTAAACCAAGAAAACAGAGTCATAAACAGAGCTCGTCAAAAAGGTAAGCAACTGGTAGTACGTAATGTGGTCGCTAACACTTGCTTACTTCTTAAGGAGACTCTGCTGTGATGTTTTCCTGGTTTAGAAGCCTTCGCCCACATCAACCATCACCTCAGGTTTCTCATGTTGTCAGCTGAGCCGGAAATATAGCACCTGGAATATCAATTTCGCCCAAAACAATCTAATTTTTTTATCGTCGAGTCTTCTCTTTGTAGGCGTACATTAGTCATGGTATATTGATGTATTGAAAATGCCTTATTAATGAGTACTTTTGTTGTCTTTTCCCCATAAATAAGTAGTGGTACATCATGGTTTAAGTGTTACTTGACGAGTGTTTAAGTGTTGTTTGAAAGCAGCATGCAGCCTGGTGGTGAGCAGCAGGGAGCTGTTGAGGTTTCATCTAGTAACGGAAGAAGGCATCGTTGTGAAGGCATCACCAATACGCCGTGTGTCGAGACATTAAGCTGAAAGCCCTTACGCCGCGTGCTATTTTATTACACACAGACTACAAAGCACATGAACACAATGTGGGCAGACCTATCACTACATAACACTAGTATGTGGGTCATGTCTTGCGATATTCGCCTGTTGCGAGAGGACACTGAAGGTATATAAGTAAATAATGTATAAATAATGAGAACAAACTGAGGTCGCTACTGGTGAGATATGCCGAGCTGCCTCTTGACATGAGGAATGGCAGCTAGGTAGGGACTGCTTCCAGGACGGAGAACAAAATCATGTCGCTACATGGTTGAGATGCATTACACCGATCTTGTGGAGGGACAGGCTGCCACCTGACGAAGAACAACAGGCAGTTGAGAGAGGCCGCGCTTCAGCTGGTCTCGCTTCCCCGGGACTGAGCGTGTGTCAGGCGGCCCTCCTGACGGAGAAATAACATGCGCCGTTACATGTTGAGATACCGCGCTGCCGGTGAAGAGGGATGCAAGGCAAGGCCTCATGACAGACAACGCCGCGCCCTGTATACATGGCAACCGTAACAAGCAAAGACTACGCTTCCTTGATTTACAAGAAGATTACGTCTTCTCATCGAGTGTGCTTTAATATTCACATTACTGGGTAATACGGACGAAAAAGATATACTTAGAAAAGACAGTGAAGATGAGAAAAAATGTATAAATGAGAAGATGAGTGGGTAAATCCACCCAGCGTATCCTACGGCGAATTAATCTCCGCCACGGAAATCTCCGGCCGTTGGGGTCGGCGTGGGGTGAGGCAGGAGCCGAGGGAGCAAGCTGTTGCCTCTCCGCCGCGGGATGAAATGGAAAAGTAATCATCGTACCTCTGGCGCCCGCATTGGCATCCGAAAACACAACCTTCTGGGATAACCAAACCTCCTGGACCGCTACAGCATGGCCACCGCAGATTCACGTCAACAAGGCCGTCTGTATTACACGAGAGTTGCCAGGTGCCTTTTTTTCTTGATATTAAAAGTAACACCAACCACCAAAAGGCTGCAACAAATGTGATAACGCCCTGCAACTTCATTAATTATTGTTAAAATATCAGGAGGATGCTACTCATGTTAGAGGAAAAGAATATCTCGCCCAGAAATATACAAAATGGGAAGCTTCGGGAGTGTTGCCAAATATGAATTCTTAACTCGTTTCATAATTACTTTTAAACATAACTGTATAAAAAAATTTACTATGACTTCATGAAAAGTAGCACCACTAGCTCTTACTGAGACATAGAGAAACTATTATATAGGCCTCTTCCATTTGTGCCAAGGGTTGCATGAAACAGTTCTTTCAGTTCAGGTGGGGTCTGGGTTCAGGGTTGGGTCGCGTGTCACAATGAGAACGAAAAAAACCCCTTTTTTTGTTACAAACATCTCAGCTGGCGGGGGAAATTTAAGGGGAAAAGGAGAGAGAGAAGAGAGAGAAGAGGGGAAGAGGGGAGAGAGAGAGAGAGGAGAGAGAGAGAGAGAGAGAGAGATAACGAAAAACGAGAAAAGAGATAGAGGAGGTAAGAAAAAAAGGGGAGAGAAAAGGAGAAGAGAGAAGAGGGGAAGGGAGAGAGGAGAGAGAGAGAGAGATAACGAGAGAGAAAACGAAGGGAGAGAGATAACGAGAGGAGAGAAAACGAGAGAGAGAAAATAACGAAGAGATATACGAGAGGAGATATACGAGAGAGAGAGAGATATTCAGAGATAATATCGAGAGGGGAAAATCAAAGAGAGGATCGAGAGAGATAACGGAGAGAGAGATAACGAGAGAAGGATAACAAGAGAGAAGATAACAAAAGAAAAAAAAGGGGGGGATAGCGAAGAATAACAAAAGGGAAATAACAGAGAGAGAGATAACGAGAGTATAACTCTTAGCTGCTATGTGAAGGGATCATATAATTTTAAAAGACCCGGGGGGAACCCATGGCTCCACCACCATGTATGCCTCTTTTAGCCGTCTGACATCCTCTCCGACTCGTGCGGGGAAAAACCCCTTCCATAAGAGAAATAGGCCCCAAAGGCGCCATTATTTTTATAAACTAAAACTCACCCAGCTACCCACCTCTCAATGTAGTAAGAAAGTTCCGGGTTTTGCTGTTCACTCGCGCTTTGCCTCGCCCCGGGTTTTTCGTGCGCAAAGGGAACCCCTGAAATCTTGGGGCTCCGTGAACTGGTTCTTGAATGTCGCAAAGGAAAGGCCTTATAATGTTTTGACCACTAAATATCTTAATACAATGATATCATTTTTTTATTAAGCATACTATCACGAGCAAGTCACCTCATTTATTTATGAAATTTTTTCACTATTTAACATAAACAACACAAAACCTATGCTACAAATCCTGAATATTTCTGGTGACATTAATATGTTTTTTATATTCTAACTCACTTGCACTGGAAAATTTAGCGTTTTTAAGGGTACCTTTTTTTTCCTTGATTTTCGGCCTCCCGGGTAAAGGGCGATTGGCGCGGAGGGCGGTACAATCCGTTAGGTACCCCTTTGGTTGAGCTTAAAAAAAGGGTATTCGTGCATTTGTGGTCTAGGGTAAATATTTCATAGTAAAAAATGGGGAAAACGCAAAAAGGGTATGTTCTGCCATTTTAAAGCTGCCAAAAATTTGGTGGGGTTTTTTTGTCCTCAAACGAAAAAAATGATCTAAATCCCAATTGTACATCTTGCGAAAAACAATAAAAATTGTTCTATTTTTTTTTTCGCAAACCCTCCAAGTAAAAAAACGGGGTTGAAGTTTTTTTTATAGTATAAACCTTTTTCCCGTTAGATGGGGGAAAAGTCACAAGAAAATTTGTGGGCTCCAAAAATCCTGTCCTTGCTTGTTCCAAATCCGCTCTCATTCCATTTTGCCGCCAAATCCCAAAACTATTTGCCGGAAACTGTGTGCAACGTGTCACCGTCCCCCAAAAATTTACACACTTTATAACAAAATTTTAAAATGTATTACATACACCAGGGGGGATATGTAGAGCAGTACCCATGGCGAATTGGTTCTGCCGACAAATAACTCTCACAGCAGCCTCTGTCTTTGACTTCTTACTCTTGTCTGTTTTTTCTAGGGGAATAGTGACACTTTTTCTTACGGCGTCATCTTCCGAACCCATTCAGTTGAAAAGACCTTCCCCGGGAAAACGACTGCCCCTTGCATTACTAAAAGCCCAAAAGTTAAACCGACTGTAAACATCTAAATCATTGGGGCATACCCGGGGGCGCGTCGCCTCCCCCACCCAACACCCCACTCCCGGGGGTCCCATGCGCGATTTTCCCTCGGGCCCCTTTTTCCCCATACCAACGCTCTCGAAAAAGAACATCAACTTCCCCCCAACCACGAGCCTTGTGGGGCCCCCTTGGGCCTCCTCACGCCGGTTTGTCCCCTTACAGATAAAACCCCGAGGGGAAGTCGGTTTCGGGGTAGGGGCCCACTCCCATTACCGAAGTTGGCGCAGGACTAGCGGGTAAGGCCCCTCGATTCAGTCTCACGGTGCAATCGCTGATTTGACACGAAATCATCCCGCGATACCCCATGATTCTGCGAAACACTTTTTAACCAAAGACATTGATTCGTCTCTTAAAGTCACTATTTAGTGTCCATGTCTACACCATAGAGAAAGACAGGGTCAAAAGCGATTTGAAGACCCGGGGGTCTTTGTCCTTCTGCACAGGTACGAAACGCCAAATCCCGCGAGCGAGTCCATAACCCGGGGGGCTTGCCATCCGCCGTAGACTTCTTACGTGACCCCCTCATTTTTGGACTGCGCTCCCAAAGGTATTAAAATTTTTCCAAGACCCAAATGACCTCGCCACACCAGACTGTTTTACTGTTCTCTAGAAAGTCTCCAAACCCTGACCTTCGTCTTGCCAGGAACCTCAAGCCCCAAAGGCTTTGCCTCCTCGTCGCCCTCAAGAGCCACCCCGGGACCTCCAGCGCTCACAAGATTACTCCCTATGGGCAAAAAAGATCATGATCTTGGTGTTCCCGACGGAGCTCCACAATCACTTTGATTACACTTGTCCAATACCCAGCCCATACACTTAAAAAAGTGGGGGGAAAGGGACGACCCTTCCCCACTCCTTTTTCACAGGAAAAAAGCTGGCACCTCCCCACACTTCACAGCACTCTCAGCCCCCAGAATACAGCCAGTTTCAACCATAACCTTGCGGGACCCCGAATCGCGAAGATCCCAAGTGACTCACGATCCTGATCAAACGCCTTCTTGAGATCAAAAAGGGCTGAAGCATCCCCTGTCGAAACTCAGCGGCGTTCCCCCAACACAAGCGCTGGGATACGTCCGTTGTTGACTTACCAGCTTAACCCCAACTCCCGGGGTCTCTATTTTCACCAGATGACGCAAATCCTGTCAGCAATAGATGGCAGCACCTTGCCGGGTACGGTGAGAGTGTAATACCGCGGAAATTTTGCAGTCCTGCGGTCCCATTTCCCTTTCCAAATAGGGACGCCCGCCCCTTTTCCCATCAGGGGGAGGTACCTGATTGCCACACGGCATCAGGACAGCATCAACCCCGGATCATGGCCTCCCCCCCGCTTTGGGGAAACTCCGCACGATATTAAAAACCCCGCTCCTTTCCACCCCTCAACTTTGCTCACCTCTCTGACTTCGTCAAGAGGGGGTGGGTTTATCAATGGGGGGATCGGCTCCCTGCCTTAACCCATTGGTTGAACTGCTCATTGGAGGGTCCACCGTGAACACTGCCCAAAGTACTCAGCCCAACACCATCTGCCCATCCTTCCGACAGGGCGCCCATCTGCTGTTTCAATAGCACCCCCCGCCCGAGAAGGAGATTTGGGAAGGGAGCTTCTTCAGGGCTCGGTAGCGGGTCGGAGGTCTTAGCGTTCAAATGACCCCGACTCCTCGGAGACTCCTGACATACCTCTCCTTTCTCTTTCCCAGGAGGGTTCTAGCCCCGGCGTGACGGGCCCTTGCTGGCCCCGATTCCCAGCCACCCGGGCAGCGCGCTCTCCTCGTTTTTTCTCCACTCTCATGCTGTAAACTGCTGAAGGTAAATCATTTAAAAAATGATAAAAAAAAATAAGGTTTTTATCCTTTTGTCTGCTAATCTCATGCTGATCTAAAATTGATCCGGCTGTATTCCTAAAATTTTTATATGGGGATTGCAAGTTGTTATTTTTTCACCAGTGGTATCTAGTTAAAGACTCGCCAGGACTACTTTTTTGCCCCTCGGCGAGTACCAAAGACACCCCATGCGCCCTTAACCTCCCTCCGTGCAAGGGCGGCAGAGGGCACCGGGGGGAAGCAAAACCCTAAATTTAAATTTTCGGGGAAACTGAAACTCCAAAAATGCCATGGTCGCGGGCAGTTTTCTCCCAATTCGAAATAATTTTGTTCTACTGGAAAAAAAAATAGGGGCTTTTCCCACTGCACTTAAAACAAGTATAATTTAAAAAGATTTTCTGCTATAAGTATATTGTATAAAAAGCCTGTTTCTGTAAAACTTTTAATATAAAATAACAAAAGGTTATGTTGGGGAGGCGAGAAAATTTTACTCTGATATTATATAGCCCATACAAATTTTTAAAGAAGTTAACTATACCTAGCCAGTCATTTTTTTTCCTGTTATTTTGTGTTCATCGATAAAGGCCGGGAATGAAAAGGGTCGACGCGGAAAAGTCAAAAATTTTTTTTATTACTTTTCCCCGCCACACAGGTGCATCCCGCCTCCAAAATTATACCACTTTTTTGCCGCCCGTACGATTTCACTTCTATATTTTTCTTTTAAAAGCATTGCTTATTTATTTTGACAAGCGTTTCCCCAACGCAGCATACTGTCTTAGAAAACGGTGAACATTGCCCCAATAAAGCAGCTAAAATATACTTTAAAAAAATATATTAAGCTTTGTACTCGGGCGAGTAATTTTTGCTTAAATTTGCTATTTTAAACTTTCCATCGTAATGCACGTCTCCATATTTAGTAAACAACAAAAAACTTTTTTTTTGGGTATTCAGATGCTGCATCATTTTTTTATCCAAAAATTGATCTACAAAATTATAGCGGGGGGAAAAACACAGTAGCCCAAACCTTTAGTTAAATCTCCCGGGATCACTGGTTTTTATCGAGTTCAGTTTTCTCGGGAATTACATGTGTACTCAATAATCCAGCCTGCACACCAGGGCGAGGGCCGCCTCTCGCCTTCTAAAAATAACTATAACCCAACCACCGGGGCCTAAAGGGGAAGAAAAAAACCAAAGGGCGCTACAAGAAAAAACATGATAAAATAGTGGGGCAAAAACGAAATTTTTTTGAGGGGAATGTGCAAAAAATGATAAAAAAGCATAAAAATTTGGATCTAATCAAATCAATCTCCCCGTTTGGGCCAATTGAAAATCAAGATGGGGCCATATTTCACGAGGGCCCGCCAATTAGCCCCCCGAAGTTGACGTTTTGCTTAAAGATCTGTTTTTGTCCGATTTCATGATCTAGGTGTGGATTCCTATGTTTTAAAGCCTGCAAGTGGATTTTTTTGTTTATAAAGCCACTGACACATTTTTTCAAGGGCCACCAATTGTCTTTTTTTCATTACGTAAGCTTTGCCCCGGCTAGAAAATTTCAAAGTTTATGCACCCATGCCACTGGTCCTCCAGCTGCTACGTTCAATACAGCTGCAGAGTGAGTCAGGGGGCTTGACTGAAACCTTGCATCTTCCTTTGCAACCTTTTTTACGGGAACACTTCGCGTTCCCGACAGCTCGCTGCAAAAAGGGTAGTGTTTGTCCAAAAATTTTTGCCATGTTCTCCTCTCTGTGTCCACCCCCATTCCGGGACTGCTCGTGTCTGGATTGGAGATGGTTGCCGGCCCCAGCCTGATAGGCCGCACCTTTGCATTTCTCGGGGGTTCCCTGTGTTGGGGGAATTGAGTTGTACGGCCTCTGCTTGCGGGCAAAGAGATCTAGTCTTGCTTCGCCCACACCGTGGCTGCGCTTTGATTGTCGTACATGAGGAAAACGAATCTCCCCACCCTCGCGGTCAAGATCACAAATAAATGTTGCTGCTGGCTGAGTTTTAGTAAATTTTTCAAAAAACATCATAAAATACTTCCAAGTCTCCCTGCAGATTTCTTCGTTTTCCCCACGGAGGCGACCGACTTCACATCCAGTGAACGCATGAAAGTATGGGATCCCTCTACTTTCTCAAGCCCTATTGCAGAAACTACCTCATGGACGGGAATCCATCGCATCTTGGCCCCTTTGGGCCCAAAAGGCAATAAAAATTTTCTAAAGACCTAGTTCATGTAATGATGGCATACAGATATTGCTATGACAGCACGTCCGGTCATTACCCTTTAATGATAATGACTTCCCCCTCAGTCTTTTGTATCCCGGGCGGTAAAAAATATTCGATGTCAGCTTCTCATGAAACAGGGGGACACAGCTCCGAGACTTCCTTGTGTTCCTAATGCATCTTCCCCTTTTTGTGACTGACTGTGCTTTCGTCTCTGCTTCACACATATTTCCGAAAAAAGTAAAAACAGCTCAGTCTTGTTGCGGGCGCCCACAAAGGGAAAGCTTTGCCAGTTACCTGGTGTTTTACCTTTCCCTTTCCCTTTTTTCTTCTGATTCCTTGCCCCTTTTCGACTGTCTCGTTTCGATTTGACTTCTTGTAACATCAAAGCTACCCCACCCGCTCGTCCCTGGCACCATAAATTCCCCGTTGGAATGATGTCTTCTTCCGCATAGTCATCAAATGTCATTGAGTCTACGGAAAGGCATTGATAATGCTGACCATCAATGAGGATTGCTCTCCCTTTGGTTCTCTGTCTGGATGTTACTTGCGTTCAAAAAATACTTTCCTTGGAGCCAAATAGAGTTGACCCAGGGGTGAGGACCATGCCATAGTCCCCCAAATGGATGTGGCTGACTGCTGAACAAAGGTACTACCTCTAAACACACCCCTACACCCCATAGCCATGCAAACGTTAAAAATCATAAACAAATTGTAAGTAAAAAAAATATTTCATGTGCTTTAAAAGCAGGGAAATCTACTTCAGCAGGTTTAAAAACAAAAAACCACCCTAGATCAGCAAATCGGAAAACTAAAAATCTTTAAACAAAACGTCAACTTCGGGGGTAAATTTGGCGGCCATTTTAAAAAAAATGGCCGCCGTCTTGGTTTTTATTGGGCCCGGCAGATTTGATTAGTATCACATGGAGAGAAATTGTGACTTTTTGATGCTTGATCATCATTTGCACTTTTTTTCTGCTATCCCCCAACTCTGTAAAAATTCACTCGGAGTTCCCCGGACACGAACGCTAGGATACGGCCCGTTGTTGACTTACCGGGCGTGAGAACCCAGACTGCTGAGGCCTCTTGTTTAGGCTTGTAGTGTTTGTACCCTTGTCCCTAACTCATTTAGTATATTCATTTCTTTTCCTGATTTTATACAAAAAAACATACGATTTTTTATTGAAAAGGAAGGTGGGGGCGTAAAGGGGCAGTGTTGCCAACCGTAGGGCTGCCCCAAAACGTGGGGACTTTTGACAATTTTTTAAAGAGCGTAAAACGTAGGGACGCCCAGGGAAAATTATTAAGAAAGTAGGGATTTTTGACAATCATCACATTTTAAAAATGAAAATTAAAAAAAAAATGCTAAAAATCAAAAAATTTAAAAAAAAATAAAAAAAGGGGTTTTCTTTATACATTGTAAAAACTCTCCTTTTTTCCTTTTCTTCGATGAAAAAAAAAGGAAACCTGCTGAAACACGTTCTCAGAGCGTATTTATGGACCATATTTATTTAGCCTATTTAGGGAAATCTCTTAGGCCATGTCACACGGCCTTTTACACCTTCAGGAAAAAAAAGAATGACCAATCTTGGGTGGGCAAGTTGGTTGCCTCTCTATGGATATGTTTAGGCAATAGGGGCTGTAAAATAGGGGAATTTGCTGTATGATTTTATATATTAATAGTAAATAGTGTAGATACAGGGGAAATAAAGATGAGTGGGGGAAAATAAAGTGTTTGGTAAGAGGGTGGGTAAATAAATAGGTTTTTAAATCTATATTACAAGACACGTGGGGATATATGGTACATGCTGTTATTTTTATTTTTTTTAGTATGATTTAGATTTGGGTTATTTTGAGTTTTTTAGAAATTATGACGGAAAAAGTTGATAAACCCCTATTTAATAGGCTGGTTGTGGTTTTTTCTATAGAAACGGGGATAATAAAATTTTGATGTTGTTATTTTTACTTTTTATAAAACAAGTGTTTTTAGTGGGTTTATTTATGGGTTTCAAGGAAAAGTGAAGAGGAAGGAAAGGGCTGTTATAAAAGCCCCTAGAAAGCAGAGTAGCTAAAATAAAAGAATAAAAATCTTCGCTACTCTGGGAGGAAAATCTCGTCCGAACGCTGTGTACAAAACGCGCATTTTTTCCCCCACAGGGCACTTTTTGGGAGCAAAAAACCAAAAAATGCCGGAAAATCCCTCGTGTACACGGCCTTACCTCTAAAATCGCTGTTTTTAAACGTTTTTTTGGGGTCTCATCTACTCCGTAGTTTGAGTTTAGAAAATATTAGACAATGGGAAAAAACTGGTGCAAGGAAAACCCAAATATCTAGAAAGAAAAAGGCGAACTCTTAAAAGAACAATCCCCCCAAAAAAACAACGCTTCAGATCTAAATGGCTGAAGGGAAGTCAAATTTGCGTGATCTGTACAACTTCAGGTTCTTGGAACCACCTTAAATTTTCTCTGTGCAATTTTTTTACAATATTTAGAAAGATGAGCAGGTTTTACACATTTCGCCATTTCCTTTTACTACACTTTGTACAATGATGACGCTCTTGGGACACCTTATTACCTTTCCTTCACTGTATTATATTCACAGGTATTGTAAGTGAGAATATTTGGGAAGTCAATGTTTTTAACTCGTTTTAAAAATATACATTTTCTGATCTCCCTTAAACTGGTCCCCCCTGTCCACTTTATAAAAAAACGTTATGTGCATTTTTTTGTTTTAAAATTTTTTTTTATTTCTGTAGGGATAGGCGTGGGGAATTTTGGGATTTCTAGGACACGTAGGGACTTTTTCCCTTTTTTCTGTACCGCTGGTCATCGGGTGGTCTGCTTGCTTGGCCAAAACGGGGGGTTGCCTGGTGGGCACCGCATCGGGCCCGCGGCTGCCACCACACACTAGGCAAACCCAAGCGTATACTTCCCTGCTCCCTGGAGCTGTTGGTGAGGTCCTTCCCCCCCCGACGCTTCCCCTCGTTGGGCTCCTGGTGGGTGGGGCGTGGGGAAGTGAATAATTTTTTTTTGTATACAATAAAAATTACCCCCCCCTGCCTCTCTCCTGACGTCCGCTTTTCCTCGCTTCTCCCTTGAATCCTCTCACATTGCCCCTCTGGCCCTTTCCAGGCCCCCGTGCACGAAGCGGCACCCCCCTTCCTCCCAGCTCCCCGGTCGGCGGTCCCCCTCAAGGGACCAGACAGGGATTAGAACGACCTTGCCCTCGGGGGACTTCTACGTTGGGCACTTCTTTTGTCCAAGTGTCCCGGCCTTTTCATACGAGCATTACTGATTTTTCAGGCTATGGGGGGTTCGCCGCATCCGCTTATTTATGTACAAAGGAAAACAAAAAGGTGTACATAAATTTTGCTGCGGGAGAGACTTCCTCTCTTAAGGAAGCCCCAAAAAATGGAAAATTTGGGGCGGACATTACAGACCGAACTCGTTCCTCTGTAAAAGTTGGAGAGGCCCTGATGACTCATCCCCAACACTTTTAGAAAACACATCTACTCCACCTGTCCGCCATACCCTCCCCCCCTTGGGACTGGCGTATTATAAGGAAAGTGGTGGCAATTTTTCTTCGGCGCGGGACTTGGGGAAAAAAAATTGGAATGATCCCGGGAAACCACCTGAAACGATTGGCAGAGGGTTTCTAATCCGACCAGGACCTTACTCAGGCTCGGGTGCTCTTCCCCATGCCCATCACCGAAACGCTTTTTTATAACCCTCAACCCCATCCAAAATTTTAAAACCCCAAAAGGGTAAACTACAAACCCACCTCTTTTATTTTCGGGGGCAGAAACTAACATGTGCCCCCAAAGATTTTAACAGGCTATAAGGTAGGGGAAGCAAAAACCCTGATCATTTTCACCTGCTACGGATCATTCTCCCCGATTCCCTCAGGATCGGGCCCCATCTCTTAAAAATAAAAGCCTTTATCGACCGCCCTATGCAGGCTATAGTGCTCGCTTTGGGCACGGGCCCAAAAAAAATTTTTAAATCCCTCCCCTGTGGTCGATGCTCGGCGTTGGGGGCCCAGCCCACTGATGACGTCAACTCCCTACTGCTTCCCCTGCCGTGTTTGATCCCCACCGGTTCCCCACAAAGTGGGACTTAAAATTGAAAAAGCTCCTTTATTTTGGGAACTCCAAATTTTTCAGTCTTGGGAGCGCCCCCGAGAGAACTTTCCATAGACAACAGGCGGGGGGGGAAACAGGACCTACGCATCTGGATGGTTGCTGCTTCTTCAAGACTCCTAAACACCCGCTCAGTTTCCCCCCACATTTTCTTTTACCCAATCCCTCCATCCAAAAAAGAATAAGTTCTCGCATTGACCGCTTTCTGTGGGTCGCTGACTCCCCTCTAATGACCTCCCAAACCCCTCTCGGTAGTGCATGCCCCACACGGAAAAGGGCAATATGCTCCCCCTCTAAAAGGCTCCCAAAAACCCCTCCTAAAAAAGAGTCTCAAAGCGAACTCGCATTCCCCTGAGTCCTTGACAGTGGCGTCCCTCCGGCTAAAAAATTTATTGCTGAGCAGGAGAGGATGGCTTGCGTAAAGATACCCTGCTGTGGGTGTGGGATAATGACTTACTCCCAAATCCTGCCCTGTTACCCCCCTGAAACGGTGCGGGCTCACTCAACAGCACGCTGATGGGGAAGGTGTCTCCACATATGGACACACAAATGTTGATAGCCTGCTTAAACCCAATCTTCAAGCCCTCGTCGGGGGCTATCATAAACCCAGAATGGAAAAACTTCTTTATAATCTGATCTCGGTGGGGGCATACGGGCTCTACTCGCCGCGGTCCCCCGTTGAGAACCCCGATTTTACCCCGGATGTACCAACGCCCAAACCCACATCTGGGAAAAGTACGAAAATAGTTTTCCATCTTCTACAAAACCCGAAAAAGATGCTGGGCTTTCAATGGCGCAGCGTCTACAAGCCCTAAAGGTTCTGCTCTCTTTACGCAGAAAAAACATCTTTAATCCTCCAATGGATTTCGTGGATTTGCAATTGGGGGGAAATATCCTTTTCCCTCAACGAGTTGGACCCAAATTTCTTTTACAAAAACATGATAGGGCGGGAAGGGGTTTTCTGCCCACTTTTTATACCTGTCCCCACCCCCTCCCCCAGGGGGTGGCTTTAGTGGTGGTTGTGGCCTTTACCTCGTCGGGGGTGTCCCCCCTTTAAATTATCCGCTGCAAACACCCTTTCAGGGTGTAGCAGGTGTATCCTCTGCACAAGACCTACACTGTCTCTCAAAATATCTACCTCCAAATGACGACTACCTCTCCAAAATCTTGAGGATCTTTTCCGTCAGCTTCCCCCGTCCTTTTTTCTCCCTTTGGGGACATGGGGCGCTTTTCTGGGGGGATTCACCCAAAAAACGTCGGGTTTCTCTCTAACTCTTATAGATGGGAAAACTTAATAATTAAAAACGGGAGAACCACCATTTCCATTCGCAAGGAAAAATTGACTGCTATTGCCTATCCTCTGCGTCCAAGGCGCCCCGCTTCTCATGGGAGGGGGCCCTTCCTTCGGGAAGTGACCCTTACCCATACTACTTAAAAAGTGTCCCCGCCCCCCTTCCCCTGTCTCCCAAAATTGCCTCTCTCTCAACTGGGGGGGCTTTCAAAAGGCTTTTCTTTTGAACATCTATAAAGACTTTCCCAAAATAGATGGCCCTAGATTATTTGTGTCTCAATCCTTTTGCCGCCTCGCTGAGCATCCCCCCACATCTGGTCTTTCTCTCGCCGACCCGTTCCGTGGTGGACCAGGATGTAGGGACGGGACCTCCGCCGTCTGAACGCATACTTTTGCGGGCCCAAATTCTAGACCTAAAAAAATTTTTCACAGGTTAAGAGCTAGAACCAGGGGTTTTGAAGAGTCTCGTCCTCCTCTTGGAGGGCTTATAAAGTACGATCTGTGCATCTACCCCGGTGTCCAAAGGTTTTGGGAAAGAGTGGGAAATGAAGGGGAATTTAACCCCCTCCCCCTCATTCTATCGATTAATGAGACCCTGTGGGAGATCCCCTTTACTGACAGAGGAATTTGTTTTCCCATTTTTGTTTCGTGGCGCAGACGACCTTCTCTCCAGTGCAGGGACGACGCGACAAGACAGAGGGCAAGATTTTTCATCCAGAGGCGGGGGAAACTTACATTTCTTTTTACACCTCGTGAGCTATGTCCCAAACCCCGAAGTTTTCGCTGAAATTCCCCGGCCAAGATATGTACCCTATGCATCTCTGTCTCTAAGAGATAGGCCTTTGTTTTTTTGAGCCCCTTTAGGATCTGGTTTTAGGAACCTTCCCAAGTAGCTTTGGGGTGGGCGGGGGTGATCCCGATCCCTAAGCCTGGGGAAAGGGCCCTCATACCGACGAAATTTCCGGGCCCATTCCCCAAATTCATGTGTGTGTAAGTTATCGAAAAAATGGTAAATAGTCGACTGGGATGGTTTTTTTGGGGAAAGGGAAAAATTTTTCTCCGTTCTCATGTGGATTCCGTAAACATCACTCTACACGGACGCTTATTTCCTAATCTCCATATGGGGGCTTCCCCCTTTGACAACCCCCTGTGACCTCTTTTTTCGACCTTGAAAAGGCTTACGACACGCTTGGAACACGGATATTTCAATCTCTGTAGATTCGGGCTAAGAGGTCGTTTGCCTTTTTTCCTCCAGATTTCCTAGCCAACCCGGGTTTTTTAAATTCGAGTTGGCAACTCTTCTTCTGACACCCGCTTCCGGTGGCATCCCCCAAAGGGAGCGTTTGAGTGACTCTGTTCGCTGTGGGGCCCTCAAAAGTATTGTTTATGTCTGCCCGAGGGGGTTGTTATAAATTTTCGTGGGGTTATTTATCAAATTTTTTTTGCTGCTTCCAGGATGTCGGTTTTCAGGAGGCTTTAGCAGAAAGGGATGGGAGGGGGGGAAAGAAGACTTAGCGGTTATTTTTAGGGCCCCCGGGGGTTCCCCGAAGATAATTTTTTTGGGGGAAGAGAATACCAGGGGAAAAGCCCTTTTTGGGTATTTTTGAAAAACGACTTTGTGCCCCCCTTTTCTCTCAAGACTGACGTCTCCAAAACCTGGGGTCTCGAAATCCCTCCACAACTGGGGTGACGGTAACTCCTTTTTTCCCGCTCACTTCCTTTCGAGCTTAAAATGGATTGAATTCTCCCGCCCCCCAGCTGGGGCTGGATTGGTAAATCATGCTTTCCTCGGGAAGGGGGTTATCCTCTCCACCCTCCCATTTGGTGGATGCTGGGGTCCCCCCCCTTGTCTTCACCCATCCCTTGTTTAAAAGTTGGTTCCCTCCACGCCTCCCTGATCAATGCTTTGCCGTGCTGTGTCCTTTTGATTCCGGGTCGAACTTTACCATGGCGAAGAAAACTTACCAAAACCCCTTGTTTTTCCCTTTTACAGCTATTAGGAGACGCTATCCTTCCCTGTTTACGGGTCTGCCCGCATAGGCCTACACGTCGTCATGGCTTCTCCCAAAGGGTTTCCTTTTTCAAAAGCCTTTTTCCCCTCAAAAAGGGGGCTTTACCTCCTCAGCGAGCGTGCCCCGTTTTTAGACCACTTTTGCACACATCAGAGTTCGGTCCCCGTCTTTTCTGATGGTTCCAAATCGACGAAGGGTTGGATACGGGGTCGTATTCCCCTCGTTTAACAAGGCGTCAGCCTTTCCAAATGTTTCATCTGTTTTTTTTCGGCTGAAAAAATGCTATTTTTTTTGCTCTCAGATTATTTTTACCCTTCCGGATGTTTCTTTTACAATTTTTTGTGATTCTTTTATGTCTTCAATCACTATGTAAATTTTTAATCTCCCCATCCGCGGGCCAAAGCCATCCTGGAATGGCTTTATTTCTCAAAGGCGGCCGGACGGGCACTTTTGTGGGGACCGGCACATGTAGGTGTTTCCGGGATGAGGAAACGATGCCTTGGGAAAATCTGCGCTAAAAGACCCTCTATCCATTTTGCAGTGCCGGGTACGACCTACGCTCGGGAAAACCATATCATTTTACAAAAATTTGGGAAAACGTTGGATTACTATAGGGCAAAAAAACTGCGCCCATCCGCCAAAATATCGGGACTGGAGCTACTCGTCTCTCGGGGTGGGAACTGCCTTTGGGCCCATTTTGGGGATTGGTCACCCCTATATACCTGGGTTCCTCATGGGGGGGGCCACCCTTTATGGGGGATGTTTTTGGGCCCTTAACTGTGCGGGACTTGCTGGTCGAGTGCCCCCGTCTTGGGGGCCTACGTGTGCAAATTTTTTTCCCGGTCGCGGGTCGGACGGTCTTACCCTCTCTCCCTGGCTTGGGAGAGGGTGTTTTTTTCTCCGGGGAAAGAGTCCAAAATTTTTTAGAAGGCTGGCCCTTTTCAAAAATTATGATGTTTTTAATATTAAATTATGATTTTTTTTTAATGAAACTCTTGTTCTTTTTTTTTATTTCGAAATTTTCAATATTTTTTTTTTTCCCCCTTAAATTTTTTTTTTTATTTTTAACTTTATGCCCCCTTTTTGAAAAGCAGGCGTCATAACCCCGCAGTTGGGGCCCGCCTTAAAAATTTTAAAATAAACCAATCAACCTTTTTTCTGTAAAGAATTTGGCCCAAAATTATGAGTTTTTTGGTTGAAAAATTTGGGGAAACTACTGCACGCGCCGGCAAACCAAACCTTTAGCCCGCCCGGGGGAAAAGGGGGGGGGGGAGGCACGCTCGTTTCGGAAATTCACCCCCGCTTTTTGGCAGAAACCCCCCCCAGGGGGGGCGGGGTTTGGTAGATTTAAAGGGACTAAAAGTTTGCAGGGGCCCCTTGCGCATTGGGCCCAGGGGTTTCGAGCCCCACCAATTTTCGGCCCTTGCGGGGTTGGCTCTTTGATGCCCAATAACCTTGTATTTGGGTATTTTGGCAAAGTGTCTAGATAGGTTCAAAGAAATCTTATCTTATCGCTATGCTAAACTTTCCCCACAAGGGGAAAATTTTTTCCCTTGCGGGTTTTTTTCAAGAGTTTCTGCCACACCTCTCCCCTTTGGGTTAAGAGCCCGCTTCACAGCCCCAAAAAGGCAAACCCTAAAGGGTTTGGGGTGCGTAGGCCCTTTACATGACAGAAAGCAGCTTGTCCTTTCGGTAATCTTCATTTGGGCTACTGATCAATGCATTTTTCCCAGGGGGCCCTTACATTATAGGTTTCCCATTTTTTGAAATGATTTTTTTCCAATTTCTTTAGAGATTGGCTTTTATTAAAATTAGTTTTCTTTACTTCGTTCATATTTGAGCCCCCCCAAAATAAGTTAAATGGGTTAAACAAAGCTGAAAATATGTTTGGAAATCTCAAAACCTGGTGTCCAAATGCAGCAGCGACTTTATACGACTCCCCCGCCCTTTCCCCGCGCCCTTTAAATCAAAAGGGAAAACCCTAAAACCCTAGCT
Source organism: Chionoecetes opilio (assembly GCA_016584305.1). Classification (NCBI taxonomy): domain Eukaryota; kingdom Metazoa; phylum Arthropoda; class Malacostraca; order Decapoda; family Majidae; genus Chionoecetes; species Chionoecetes opilio. The sequence goes on from JACEEZ010008968.1 coordinate 30,275, forward strand.
TTTTAAAGATCTTATTTAAAACCCCAGGGTCAAAATTTATGCGGGGCGGGGCGGGGGGGGGGAGGCTCAGAGGGGGTTTTTTGGGTCAAAAAGCCACTTACTGCCCGGATTAAAAACATTTAAACTGATAAACAAAGTTGTAAAAAGGGCCACAACTCTATGGGGCCTGGGCCCAAAATTTTCCCTTCAGACCTACACTAAGTCCCCCCAATCCGCGAAGCTCACCTAAAACCACTAAAATTTTAAATTAAAACTCCAGAAAGCCCTTAAGTTAAGATTCAAAATTTTCACTGCGAAAAAGTTTGGGAGCCGCAAAAACCTCTATGGGTTATTGTGACCTCAAATTTTTTCATTCAGACCTACACTAAGCCCGCCGACGCCGGAAAGCCCCTTTCCCTCGTAAAAAAATGGGCCTCGTTTTTGGGGAAAAAACCCTTTTAATTCCGGGACACTGGTTTTTCCCGGGGGCTTTTAATTATTTTCCCCAAACGTAGGGGGTTTTTCAGGGCGGGATACCGTTAAGGGTCAAAGGTCCTATCCCCAAAAACGCCAAAAGTCCCCCAAAAAAAAAGCGTAAGTGGGTCAAACACGTCAGGTCAAAAGTCCAGCTCACATTCCCCCTTTTGTGGGATATAAAAAGGGCCCAACGCAGGTTTTTGGGTTTCGTACATAAAAATTGAAAAATAATTTTTTGAGAAAAAGGGAAATTTTTTAAATTTTTAAATTTTGGGCGTTTAAGAATAAAAATTTTTTTCGGTTGCGTATTTTTTTTTAAAGGGGTTAACCCCAAAAGCTTGTTTGGGCACGTATCTGTAGGAAAAAATTAAAGTTGTTTTTTTTAAACCCCGGAAAAAGCAATATGGAGGGGAAAAAATATCGTTGTTTTTTGGTTTCAGATATTTCCTTTTTCTGTATTTACGTGCCCTTGGGTTTTAAAAGGGCCTTAAACCTACGAATAATTTTTTGTTGACTTTAAAGATAAATTGAAAATTTTATGAAAAAAAAAGAAATTGTAATTTAATTTTTGTTTTTTTTTTGGGTTTTATAGAGCATAATTTTTAAAGGGGATTACTTTTCCTTTTTTAAAGGGCCCTTTGGGGGGGGCTGCGCACGCCTAAGACCTTAAACCCACGTATCCCTTTTAGGCCCCCGTTCAGCAGAAAAAATAGTTTGAGTTTTTGGCCCCCAAAATAGAGGGTTTTATATTTTCTGCCTGCCAGCCTTAAAGTTGTTTAAATATGACGTGTTACAAACCTAAATAAAACGTTAAATTAAATTTTGGAAAATAATTGTAATAATTAAAAGTGGTGAGTTTTTCCCCAAATGACCCACCCGGGTTTCCCCCCGACCCTCATTAAATTTTTGTTTTCGGAGAACTTTTCGCCCCAAAAGCTTTTTTTAACTCCGAAAGGACCATTGACGCGGCGGATTTTTTTTAGGATGGGGGTTTGAATACTGATGGGTCGGGTCTAACCCAAAAACCCGTAAACCACTTAAAAACCAATCGAATTTTAACCACCGGCCCTAAATAAACCCCATATAAAAAATTTTTTTTAAACGGCGGCTTTTTTTTTTGACCCGGCGGATAAATTTTTGATGTGGTTTGAAGTAAAGATGGGTCGCTCGGTCTATCAAGACGCGTTTTCCACTATAAAACCCGATCGAATTTTTAACCCCGCCCTAAATCCAAAATATTATTTTTAAAAGGCGGCTGTTTTGTTTGACGCGGCGGGATATTTAGGGGGTGGGGTTTTGGGAAATCTGATTTTTTCCCTTTTAAACCCAAAACGCGTAAACCACTAAAAAACCAATCGAAAAAGTCAACCACGGCCCTAAATAACCCCCCTAAAAAATATTTGTTTGTAACGGCGAAAGGTTTGTTTTACGCGGCGGATATTTAGGATTTTGGTTGGGAAATACTGATGGCTGGGCATCAAAAAACCCCCGTTTGCCACATAACCAGTCGAATTCAACCCAGCCCCTAAAAAAACCCATATAAATATTATTTCGTTACGGGCGTACACGAACGACGGGTTCAATTCCCTTGATTGCCTAGTCGCTAGGTGGTTGAAATTTGGGGTCGGGGATTTTTTTAACCCCAACCCCTTCCCCTTTCGACGTAAAAAGACTTAGCTGAGGGCATCCTTTTTAGACAATTTCCGCGTATAAGTTTGCTTATTGCTGTGCCTTGTTTTTTCACCCCTTTTTTGATGCCCTATGCGCAGGGCGCTCGTCTCCGCACCCTGGGCCTAGGAAAGTAGAGCATGCCGTGTTTAAAACACGGGCTGTGAGGGGATAGAGGCCGACTCTATTGAGATCTGGCCCTGTGGTTTAAAGCACTGTGGAGGCCCCCTGCCATTTAAAAAGGGAATTGAACCCCGAAAAATTTCCCCAAGGGGGGGGGGGGCTTACGCTCAAAGTGGGGAACCCGTCCCCTACAAGAAGCACAGGGACTGTTGAATCCCATCTTTAAAATTTACAAGATCGTCCCCTCAATCTTCGGGCGAGGAGAAAGTTTTGCCATTGGGAAAAACCATCCGTCCATCCGGTTTCCCGGAGCATGACCGGGTGTCCCCTATTAGGGCCCCAAACGGGGTGGCGGCATTTTTGGTGGGTTTTGGCCTATTAGGGACTCCAAAAGGGGAAATTTTGTTTAAAGTTCGAGTCCCCTATTTTTTTCCACCGGCATACATCCCGGGGTGTTCCCTTTTTTAAACAAACCTGAATTTTACCTTGGGGTTTCCCTGAAAGCTGTTTTTTTTTTTCGTGATACGAAAATTGTTTAGCTATCCACATCGGGGTTTTTCCCGAGCGACAAAAGTAGGAAAAGTCGGAGTGGATTTTTTGAAGAGCGTCTGCCGAAAACCCAAATTTGCCCAAATTTCCCCTTTTTTTAACATAGGGCATGGGTGGAAAATTTCAATGGAAAACCCAAAAGTTTTTCGGGCGGCACAGAAAACCCCAGTCCCGTTTTCCTACTGCCAAAACAAAACCCGAAAAATTTTTGGGGGGGGGCTTGCCAGACACTCTCAAATTGGGCTGTGGGGAGTCTGAAGGTTGAATTGTGCGCCATGTGTATGAATTTTTTTCAATTTTTCTGGAGGACCCGAGGCTGGATGTGCGTTGGTCACCATGGGAATATTTGACGAAAGTCCCCCACAAATAGCACTTTTTTGTCTCCGAATGGGGGAAATTCGATGGGCCCTCAGTTTAAAATTAACCCCCTTGGCCCCCGCATTTGGCAGCGGGCAAAGGGGGAATGGGAAAACTCGTCCCCTATAATGATTGGGGCGGCGCGAATAATTTTTAAACTCTCTTGACTGGAAAATTTTAGCCCAACCGTAAATGCACTCATCATAACCAAAAAGGAAATTTTAGGGTCAGTGCACTGTCGCTTTTCCCTTGAGGAAAAGTTGCAGGGCCCGCCAGACCATGCCCCTAGCAAAGGGGCTTGTGTTGAACTCTTTGCCTCGACTCGAGGCCCGGCATTCATAAAAATACGTCTTTCCTGTACCTGCCGGACCATCAAAATGGAAAACTTTGGATTTTAGTGCTTTTCGTGCACCACCCACTGCTTTCCAAATTCCCGCGTCGTAGGCTTCTCTCTGGCCACATTAAATTTTTTTTCCCCGATAGCCAATATTTGAAGTGGGGGTTTAAAGGGGGCTTTTTTTTCCACTTAGACAAGGGGTGGGGTGCCCGCTGCTG
>JACEEZ010008970.1:11623-38503 GCA_016584305.1 Chionoecetes opilio
ACGAATTGCGGGAAGAGCAGCCGCCGAAGATCGGAACTGCGGACCAGAGATACTAGAGTTGTCCTGCATTGGACGGAAACTCCTACCGCCCTCTCTGCGATACGGAGGACGCATCCGTCTCCTCAGGAGATGACGCCGAGTTCCTTCTTGGGGTCCCGGCAAGCTCGGATTCGACTGGCATAAACGTGGCTGCAGTGGTCTTGAAGGAGGTGGACGAAGCGGGCGTCAGGGACAAGATCATCGCCTTCTGTTTCGACACCACGGCTTCGAACATTGGCATGGTGCAAGGTGCTTGCATTCGGATTGAGCAAGAACTCGGACGAAGCTTGCTTTGGTTGGCCTGTCGCCATCATGTCCACGAGGTGATCCTCAAGGATGTCTTCGAAGCCAGCCTCGGCTCTTCCTCTGGTCCTGACATTGGAATCTTCAAACGACTCCGTGATCGATGGTCCTTCGTGGATTCCTCGCAGAGAGAGACGGTGGAAACATCAGAGGACCTCGTAGAGTTCTTCGCCACCAATGACACTGCCAGCAAGCTGAAGGAGGACGCATTGGCCTTCCTGAAGGAGGCTCTAATGTCAAAGAACCATCCCAGGGAGGACTATGAAGAACTTCTCCGTCTCTCCTACCTGTTCCTCGGTGGTGAGGGTCCAGCCAAACCATTCCGCCGTCCTGGAGCTCTCCATCAAGCCCGGTGGATGGCCAAGGCCATCTACTACCTCAAGCTTCAGATGCTGAAATCCCAGCTGTCGCTGACTGGTCGAGAGAAGGCCGGAGTGGAACGAGTGGCCCTCTTCGTTGCTCTGGTGTACTGCAAGCAATGGCATGAGGCACCGATCTCTGTGAAAGCTCCGTTGAACGACGTGCTCTTCCTCGAGATCCTCAAGACATACCCTGACCAAACCGTTGCCAAGGCAGCAGAACAAGCCCTGCGACGCCACCTGTGGTACGTTTCCGAGGAAAACGCGGGACTGACCTTCTTCGACTCAAGGATTGATGTGGAGGAGAAGAAGCAGATGGTCAAAGCATTGGACAAGCCCGCCTCGAAGAAGGAACTCAAGCGATTGGAGGGAAAAAAGATGACGATGTCTTCCTCCCTCTCGTCCTTCGTCACTTCGAAGACACGGTCCTTCTTTTAGAAACGACGCGGACGAGGGCTTCCTGGCAAAGGACCCGGCATTGTGGGAGGAGGACGACCGATTCAAGGACGCTGGGAAACGGGCACTTGGCCTCCGAGTGGTCAACGATGCCGCGGAGCGGGGCATCGCTCTAGTCCAGCGCTACCTGGGGTCCATGAAGTCGGCCGCACAGGAGAAGTATCTCCTCCAGTTAGTCCACCACCATCGGAAACTTGTGGGGCGGGAAAAGAAGGAGGACCTTCAAAAGAAGGCTTTCTGAATGGAAACAATGAAAACTGTCTGTTTCGGTTTCCTTATAAGTTTCTTTCTAAAAATGTGGGATGTTTTGAGTTTTTTCTTTGTTTTTGAAGGTTATTAGAAAATTTTTCAGTTTGTCGCGACCCCTAAATATTCTTCGAATTTCATCTAATTTCACAGAAACTCTTCTTATGCATGTTTGAACAGAAGTAAAACACGAGCAAGTGAAAAAAACATGTTTCATTTTTTCCCTCTATGATCTTGGGACACCCTAGGGAGACCTGTATATGTGAGGACTTGGGGAGTTTGGTAAAAGGCTGTCATGAGGAAAACCTCGTCTCACGTCCGTATAAGTCGACATGTAATTGACTTGGGTTCATTATACTGACCATCTTTTTATTCTATTTTCATGGGTTGATATTGTCTTGAGTTTAATAGAGCTTCCTTCTGGTTCATATAAGAAAAAAGATCATAAATTGTGTCTACTTAAAGGAAAGGAGGGATTTGTGAAGGGTCAACGAAGAGTCTGAGTCTTGGGTGACGGTGTAGTAAAAAAAAAGGACACTTTCTTACCACTCAACAGTTCTTTTTACCGGCCAAAGTCGCCCTTCACTTAAGTGTTTGTAATGCAAACACTCACTGGATATTGCAGTCACTTTTTTTTGCAGTACTTTTTTTTGTAGCATGGCCCAAAACTACAAAATATATAAAAGCAATGGAAATAATAAAAACTTAAAAACAATAATAACTCAATCCTTTTATTCCAAACACCTGAAATATGTATCCTACGCTTTTATATCCTGTGTCATAGACCACTGTATACCTGGACTGCGCACGCGGCAATGTTTTGAAATCGCCAGGCAACATAAGGGCCCGTGTTTCGCCCCACTGGACAATGCGCGTCAGTTTCATTAGAATGGTCGGTGAGGGAGGGTTGACTGCTGTACTCGTCTCTGTAAGTGTTTTCTTTTTATTTGTTATTACTCCGTGCACGTGTTTATTACTGTGACATAATAAATTGCTACCTATTCAACCCTTTGTGTCAAAATCAATTGCCATACTTGGACAGATATTTAGTAAAGCGCTGTTTTACACTGGTGTACTTTTTTCGTGCTGATTTGAATTTGTCACCATGGTGAAGTGTGCTGCAGTGAACTGTCGTTCAGGGTACGATCCCACCAAGGCAGAAAAGAAAATGCTCGAAGCTGGTGGGAGTGTTCCTTGCAAGCAGTCGTCGGTCTTACGTTTTCCTAGTGCTGAAAAGTCAGAATTACGGAAGAAGTGGATCGATGCACTGAAACGCCGTGACACCGGCTGGAATCCAGATCATTGTGACGCGTGTGTGCTGCATTTTCTACCGGAGGATTTCTTACAAGTGACCTTTAGGAAGACAGAACGACGGCGTAGGACTTTGAAACCTGATGCAGTTCCTTCTGTCTTCAACTGCTACCCAGAGTGAGTACATTTTTGGCAAACATCCCTCTACAGTGGAATTCAAAGTAGTTGGCGTAGTGATGAGCGACATGGCTTTTTCTCTCCGCATAAAATCTCCTCAACCGTTAAAAGTGAATTATTTTTATTTTGTTTCGTATGTGGCAACTCACCCATAGATGAGGGTTTCCTTTACCGCGCTTTGCAAGTTTGCAACAGTCTGTCAGAAGTGTGACGGGTGTAGGACCTTAGGGTTATGACTAAAACATATTTTTTTCGAATTTTAAAATTCCTGCTATGTTAAGCGATGAGGTTTCATATGCCCATCATATTAGTTATAGTTATTGTTCTTTTGTATGAAAATATTTCCCCCACCGAGGCACTTATATTGCTGAATTTTCACTATGTTATGGTGAGGTCCTCTATTTAACATTAAATTTATGAAAAAATCGTAATTTCAATGCAAGTTGTAACTGGTAAAGTCTTCGTTGGGTATAGTGATTTGCACTTCTAACAACGATTTATATTTCTTGTATTTCAGCCTCATAGAAGAAATGTCATACTTCAGGTCTAGTGACACAGTTGAAAAGAATGCACGAAAATGGGCTTCAAATCTACAATTAGCCGTCCATACAAGGCGGCGTGACCTTCCTCGTGTTGAATGCTTGTCAAGTTACACCAGGCTACCTCAAAAGCGACATATTTTGGGAAGATACCACACGTTACTGGCAGATGAGAAATTGAAAAATACTAGAATTCAACGGATTGTCAATTAATTAACTCTGTTGTTGGAAAAACTCAGCTTTCCCACTCCTAGTCAGCAAGCCATAAATGCACGACTGACCAAACTTATAGGTTTGCATGAGAAGAACCAACGGAGACCGAAAAAAGACTTTTTTAATGATACAGACAGCATATTTGACATCAATAAAGTTGATGGTGCTTGGCTTTGTCGCGAGGATAAAGAGCTTTATCACAAACAAAAGAAATCAGGTGGGAAGGTGGGATATATGGTATACCACTCATAAGCCTGCACCAAATTTATCCGTGCATCCTTCAAAAAGACAGAGGCATGTTCCATTACCACATGAGCAAATCGTTGGTATACCCAATACGGAAAATGAATCTGGCACCTCAAGCAACAATGTGAGCAGCGCAACAGAGTGCAGCTCTGATGATGAGCCAGAGCTAACCATGAGAAAGAAACCATCTGCGACATACCACAAAAATTGGTGGCCACAAAACATGGCCACAAAATTGGTGACTCGTCAGTCTTTATCCACCAACAAAGCATCTAAAGTCTGTGCAAGTCTCGGAGAAGAAGGTGTGGCTCTTCCTACACCCACACAATCAGGTGTCTGGCGCGGAGTCGACAGATTTGTAGAAAAAATGAAGGATGAAATCAAATTTCTTCTGAAGGAGGAGAAGGACTTTTGTCTTCACTTTGATGGCAAAAGACTGTTAAAACAATGAGTATCATGTAGTCTGCCTCAAAAGTGCAACTAGAGAGATTAAACTTGGAGTTGTACGGTGCAAAAGCGGATCTTCTCAGGATGTATATGACGCACTGGAGAAAATTATTGATGAATATGATGGCTGGTCAAGCATTAAAATGATCATATGTGACACAACTACCGTAAACACTGGACGATCAAATGGCGTTGTTGTGATAATACAGAGAGCGATGGCTGGAAAAGTTTTAGAGATGCCTCAATACATTGGATGTCAGCATCACATATTGGGCAGAATATTGAAACACGTTCTGGACTTCTACGTTTCTAAAACGACGACCAAACCGAGTCTGAACTACAAGTTCATCGATGAACTGTTGGAAAACTACAAAGAACTACAAAGTGAGTACAAGGCAGAAACAGAAATGGATGTGGACGAGAACCCCGGCTGGAGGGACGACTTCAAGTTCTTGTATGAACTCTGCTAGGCATTCCAGCATTGTAAGAAGCACGCTGCGTTCCCGGTCATCAAGTGGAGGAAGCTGCCTTCGCTACACAGTGCCCGATGGAACTCGAGGGCTATTTATACCCTCATTGCATACTTTCTACTGCCATCATGGCGCAGTGTTTTGGAGCTTCCAGCATGTTTCATCGCTGAAAATTGGCAAGAAGCCTGGTTCAGTACTCAAAACTTCAAGGAGACAACCTATGACAACCTCCTCCTCGGCATCACAAAGTTGGGATGTGCCAGTGCCCTGAAGGGCTTGAAAACTCACTGGAGCAGGGCACCATCAGTGCTTGATGTACCTCGCTGGAATATGATTGCCAAGAGGGCTGTGAAGGTGATGCAAAGCTGGGTGAAAAATGCAAAAAAGACAAGTATTTAGAACTAATGTTTGTTTTTACCAACAATGTGTAGTTTGTGCAATGTAATATACAATTACTGCTATTAGAATATTTCAAAGATTTCTAAGCTTGTGTGGGGGACATATTTTTAAAATTGAACGGAATCACTAAGTTTTTTGTAATGTGCACTAAAATGTTCATTACATTTCATAGCAGGCAATTTTTTTAATTCCGAGTCATAACCCTAGACTGTAGGTGTCATTTCTGCTGTCTGTGCGTTAGATATTGTAAAATCGAGCGTTACATTGTGAAGTCTGGTTTAGGTAGTGTGGTGATACAACACATGTGGTCATGTGGTCGTAAGCCACAACTCACAAGTGATCAGATCACCCTTATCTACTCCCTACACAAGGCTGGTTTTAGACCAAAAGAGTTTGCAGAGGAGGCAAAAGTCTCACTAAGAAGTGTTGCGTGCTGATTGAAACAAATTCGCGACACAACCGATAGATAACATTCCACCTGCTCATCTAAATTTTCTCGATTGATGATGTTATTTATTTACTTATATATTTCATTTTCTGATAAATGAATTAGTACCATGTATAAATTAGCGTTGACTAAATAAATAACCTCATCAATCGGGAAAATTACCCGATTGATGATTTCATTTATTTAGTTAACGCTAATTCATACATAGTTCTAATTAATTTATCAGATAACGAAATATAGCAATGGAAAGCTAATAAAATTGCGCTTCTATTGATACCCTTCATGATAAAAGTTGACTCGCAAAGTTTTAAATGGCGAACAGTTGAAGTGAATATTAAGTTCATGCATATTTCTTCAGTCTCGTAATGGCATTTCTTTACCGTGTTTTACTGTTTTTTATTTGATAATATTATAGAACAAACATTTACGAAGATTACAGTATATCATAGATACTGATAAACCAGTCTATATGATCCGTATATATATATATATGAATCTGAGCGGCCCTCCGATTACAGGCCCTTGTGCGACAGGCCGATATTCCGTGCGCAGTCCAGGTATACAGTGGTCTATGGCCCACCTTATAATTTTATAGCTCGAAATGCTTTACCAGCTAGCTGTGCATTTCCCTTGATAAAATTTACCTCCACTAGGAAGCTTTTCCTATTCCACTCCCNTGTGGTTGTTAAGCCACAACTCACAAGTGATCAGATCACCCTTTTATCCTACACAAGGCTGGTTTTAGACCAAAAGAGTTGCAGAGGAGGCAAAGTCTCATAAAGTGTTGCGTGCTGATTGAAACAAATTCGCGACACAACCGATAGATAACATTCCACCTGCTCATCTAAATTTTCTCGATTGATGATGTTATTTATTTACTTATATATTTCATTTTCTGATAAATGAATTAGTACCATGTATAAATTAGCGTTGACTAAATAAATAACCTCATCAATCGGGAAAATTACCCGATTGATGATTTCATTTATTTAGTTAACGCTAATTCATACATAGTTCTAATTAATTTATCAGATAACGAAATATAGCAATGGAAAGCTAATAAAATTGCGCTTCTATTGATACCCTTCATGATAAAAGTTGACTCGCAAAGTTTTAAATGGCGAACAGTTGAAGTGAATATTAAGTTCATGCATATTTCTTCAGTCTCGTAATGGCATTTCTTTACCGTGTTTTACTGTTTTTTATTTGATAATATTATAGAACAAACATTTACGAAGATTACAGTATATCATAGATACTGATAAACCAGTCTATATGATCCGTATATATATATATATATATGAATCTGAGCGGCCCTCCGATTACAGGCCCTTGTGCGACAGGCCGATATTCCGTGCGCAGTCCAGGTATACAGTGGTCTATGGCCCACCTTATAATTTTATAGCTCGAAATGCTTTACCAGCTAGCTGTGCATTTCCCTTGATAAAATTTACCTCCACTAGGAAGCTTTTCCTATTCCACTCCCGTGGAAACTTAAACTTTGGTGTACAGTTTATTTTATCACTCATGTGGAAAACACCAAATCAAAATTGTATTCCCCTGCGTGACAGTTTCTTGTCCTCATGCATAATACATATTTTAATGGTTAATCATGCTTTATTTTTAGCATGATTCTTACAAGTTCAATACAAGAGTGCTCATCACTCTTCCTGTTATACATCATCATGCTTTCTGAAGTTCATTCAAATGTGTAAACTTTATTTAATTTATCTGCCAGTCAATTTTTACATTCGCTGATGTAAAAATATTTTCTACAATAGGATTGATTTATTATCATTTATGTGTGATTTTTGGCAAACTTGGATTTGCCCGCACACAATGCAAACACAGCAGCAGCTCTACAGTCAGACGAGCCTTCGTCATTACTTGACTCATTCACGATTTTTAACGTTTACTTGAAGATTTAAGTTTATAATTTCTTTACTTGAAATTTTAAGTTTTCAATTTTTCCCTGTAATTTTCACAGCTACTTTCGCTGACAGTTGAGTTTGCTAGCTACCGTCTACGGTACACGTACACTTGTTACACCTTACACTTGACATTTATTAACAGTGATATTTGCACATTATGGATTTACCCACGCTAGTACTGACACATATATATATGTAATTTTACTCGGCCATGTCATTTTCTTTGATGTTGAACATCATGTAATCCTTTGTTTTCCATATTTTTTTGTGTATTTAGCTCAGAGTTTACTCACTTTTAGCGATAGGAATTATGCTTTGGGAAGTGTATAGTTTATATTTTATATATATATTTAGCCTTTAGTTAGGTGTACCATTTGTTATTCCCTAGCTAATTCTTATGTGCCTAATTTGAGGACAAATTATATAGCGGCCCGAGCAATGTCAGTCAGTTTTTACTCCTAACATATATAATAACTTCCATAACTATTACTAGTGAATTACAACTAATATCACACAAGTGTCACACTTATTATAACTTCCATACAGGATATGTGCATGTACTTAATATCCAAAGAAACAAAATATTTTTAGGAACATATTAAAGATATAGTTATATATATATGTTATATATATATATATATATATTTTATATATATATATATATATAATATATATATATATATATATATATATATATTATATATATATATTATATATATATCTTCTTATATTATTCTATATATCCATGATATCTTCAAATTATATATATATATCTTTTATATATCTATAGGACTAATATTCCCTATTTCATATTAATATATAGGATAACCCCTAGCCCCTAAACCCTGATAGCTTGCACTATGATAGCTCGAAACTAGTATGTCAAGGACAATGCCTAGTTGTCAGCATAAAGTATAGGGTCAACGACCTACGACCAGAAGTGATAAGAAACCAGAATCACGAGAGGAGAGACGAAAGCCTCGGAACACCTCGCACCAGAACTCTCCCACGACTCCCTGGCACTCCCTGGCTGTACCAGACACCTACCAACACGCACTACCAAGCGTTCATCCAACACTCCCTGGCTTGGTTATCACTACATAATTGGTTGTAAATGTTCTATGTTCATTATTGGACTCTAATAAATGTGTACAAGTTGGACGTACATATTTAACTCACCCAAATAGGTGAGGCATGATAGAGGATGTTATAGCAGATAGAAAGCAGTGGGTACGGAAAGTAATGTGTTATTCTGTACTGATTGAAGGTGGTATACTATAGGTACTTATGACTGCTGTTATAGTGGGGTATTAGCATGACCTTGGTGGGCTAGGATATAGTAGACATGAGGAGAAAATGTGTCTGCTCATGTTTTCCTTTTTTTTTTTTAAACCCAAAACCTTAGTCATTAAAGTACAGTGTCACCCAATTATTTGTGAAAAGCATACTTGAGGATAACAATGATTACATGGATGATGTTCTCCCTAACCTCTGCCCCCCTCACTTGCCTTCCCCCTCCCCAAAAGAAATATAGATCTTAGTACTTAATATAGCGTTGTATAGCGTTGTATTTGCTTTTTATAGAGATTTGTGCTTTATAAATATAGAGCTTGAAAGAAGGGAGGTTTGTGGTCCAAAATATAACTATTTTAAATTTAAAGAAAAAAATTTTAAGCCTTGCACATCAAAGTAATGAAAGTAATTATTAAACAAAGGAAACTATTATGAGTACTCAAATAAAAGAAATTCAAAATAATGGCTTCCTGTGCTCCAGATTCTGATGAGTGTTTATCCACATACAGTTTTTTTTTTCTTTTTTAGGCCTATAGAGACGAGATAGAGAGATAGAGAAAGGACGTGTAGGAATAAGAAAAAAGAAAAAAATTTGGTACATGGAAAATTTCAGATGAAGGACTTTGTAAGGTTTAAAAAAAGAAGAAAATAGAAATAATATAAACTTGATAGATAGGAAAGAATAGATAAAGGATGTGTAGGAGTTAAAAAAAAAAAGAAAGAAAGAAGAAAAAAAGTTGTGCAAAGTTGTAAGTTGTTGAAAAAAAATAAAGACAGATGGAAATGACAGTTAAAAGACGCGTAGGAGAAAATAAGTACTAAGGAAAATATAGAAATAAAATTATAAATAAGAAAATTAAATGGCAAGTATTTTTTGGTAAGTTTGTGGGTGGGGAACAACAGGCCGCGTCATTACAGAGGATTGAAGTGATAACTTATCGCCGGAGAACTTATGACACGGGAAAATGTTTGAAAGTTTTGTTGGACACTTTTAACTGGACACGGGACACCCCCAACTGTAACCTGTTTTGTTTTCACTAAACTTGAGGACAAGCATTGAATGCGAGATCGAAGTATCGAAACTTGACATTTGTATTTTTTGTTGATTGTTAAATCAAGAAGTTCAAAAGTTTTTTGGGTTTGAGTTGAATGAGAGATCGAAGCATGCATCTAAAATGGTCCGAGTTGGGCCTAGCTGGTATTCGAAAATGGTCGAGTTGGTTCACCAGGTGAGCCGAGTTAGATATCGTAAATGGGGTGAGTTGGAATGGGCCGATTTTGGACCTACACCATGGTGGTGACGGTGTTGCTAAAAGCGTTGAGGCAGGAAATAAGATGAAGTTTTTTATGGTTTGTTGAAATGTATTATGCTGTGTCGATTTTTTTCCAATTGTTTTTGAGTCTTGACTATTGCCAGTAAAAGGCACTCAAAACACACCACACACACATACACACACACCATGATAACTCTTGACCACTTTTAAGACCTCTAAGGCCCGGTTCACACTATCGACTTTTCGCCGGACAAGACGTCGTGTCCGTGGAGAGGCCGCGCCGTGGTATGCAGGACTTTTCGCCCTGAGTCACAGGACACACCACGGCGCGTCCCATTCTCTCATTATGGACGAGTAACTAATATAATATTAGTTACTCTGATCATTAGTTACACTTGCTGTATCTATTAAAACTTATTTATTATTAAAGGTGGACCGGATTTCGATGTTTCGCTATTTGAAGATGCGGATGTGATGCGGATATTTTTATCAATATTTGCGGATGCGGATATTTCTATAGGCTATCAAAGTTTTAGCCACAAATTATTGAAATTTAAGGATGCTAAGAGATGAGTAAAAATGTATCATTAATATTTCTATTAAGATATAGGGGAAACAAGAATATACTAATAAAATTTTGCTACAATTTCAATTTTCTGTGTTACAACTACGAAAAAACACTGTCAGCCTGTTTTTCCTATAACATCGGGCAAAAGAAGTGCAACCCGATCCCCGAAAAAGTCTAACACAAGACCAATAGTTTAGGCGCTGATGAGGGGTCTCTTTTCTCCTCTCCCCTCTCCCCTCTCTCCCTCTCTCTCTCTTCTCTCTTTTCTCTCTCTCTTCCAGCCGTCATGTACAGTCCCTCAGTGAACAAAATAAATTTTGACCCTATGTGTGTGGGGTGTGGTGGTGTGTGTGTGGGTAATATTGGAGGAGAAGGGGGAAAGAAAGGAAGGGAAAAAAAAGAAAAAAAAACAAAGGGCTTTTAAAAAGTCCTTACTTCAGGTTTTTAGCAGTATTATCAAAAAACGTTTTTTTTTATTATCTTTATCATTATTATTATTGTTATCTCTATTTTATTATCATTTTTTTGTTTTTGCTATCATTAAACAATTATTATTTTGTTTTTTTTTTTTTATCATATACTAATTATTACAAAATAACTTTTATTATTTATATCATTTTTTAATAATAAAGAGTTCATTGGCAACATTTAAAATACAATTTTATTAATTTTTTTACAGATAAGCTTAGAAAGACAATCTGAATGGCTTTGTACAAATTCACCGAAATTTAAAAAACCTCTCTCTCTTCTTGGGACAAAAATTGGGACAAAAAAGGCGGGCCTTCCCAATCTCTATTGTTTATATACCACAATTATAATGTTGAGCCAAAGCTCGTGGCGAAAACGCAAGCAGTCTCCAAACCCTTATTTTTTAACACAATTATAAACTAAATGCGGGAAAAAGGCACTGCCGGAGAGAAAACCCGGGGGCCCACGAGGAGAAGGCCTGTTCGATGGGGGGGTGAGAGAGGATGCGAAAAAACAACGTAGTGTTTTATTTCTCAGTGCTTCAGCCGGAAGGGAAGGTCACGTGTGTCTCCCTCCCGTTTCGCTATTTTTTTTTAAAACCCCCCCCCTTTTTAAAAGTTTTACCTGTGCCATATGCCCTCTGATGTCGGGCACATTCACCTTTTTTGGCATTAAACACCAATCACGTTGTGTCCCCAAATTGACGAATTTTGCTTATTTTTGAGGTGAACCCTTTTCATGTGTTGTAAAGGGAAATTTATCGAAAGGACCAAAAGTTAGTGTGTTTTTTTTTCCAAGAATGAGGATGATTGGCAAGGGGGTTTGCGGCTATCAAGAGAGACCACTAACTCCAAATAAAACAGAGGGTATGTGGAGCGGGGGGCCCAAAAAAGGGCCTTTTTTTAAGGGAGTTACCCCCCCAATTTTAGAAAAGGAAAATGAGGTATTGTTGGTTTCGTTAGGATGTCTACTTTATAAAAAATTATGTTTTACAGTCAGTTTTAAATTAAAACATGCCATTTAAAACTCATTTAACCCGAAAAAAACTTGGAATTTTGGGAAAATTCTTAAAATTGTATTTGGCACTACAAATTATTACAGTATTTAAACATCATTGCCCGATCATCCCCGACTTCATCTCCATTTGCCTTTTTCCCTTATCTCCGGCCGTTTCCCCACTTTTCTCCCCCACGGGAAAAAAATGTCAATGCACTCAAGTCCAGCAATGACAACTGCATTTTTGCCGCGAAAACCCTTTTGCAGTGCAGTACAAAGGGTTTTAGGTCTTAACCTCTGCTGGTGCCGTTTCATTCTTGTACTTGTGACGCGTTTCCTTTGCATTCACAAAAACCAGGGCCCAAAACGGGTTTCAGTTCCAGGTTTTGCGATGGACTCTGACACCACATGCTACTGGTATTGGCCCGCAATACATGTTTTTCAAAGGGCATCATCTTTTGGGGGCAGTAAGGATGCGGGCTTTCAGTTGGGGTGGCGGTACAAAACGAGCTCTTTCAGTGAACTGAGTTTTTAGTTTTTTTACCATGCATGAAAAGGACAAATCCCCTTGCGGTATTAGGAAAAGTAGGCCATCCCCGGAATCTTCCGGGCCCGTAAGGCACTAAATTTTTTTGGGAGAGTAAATATGCGTTCGTTTCCCAAGTCTATAAGAGCACTTGTGTGTCAACCCTGACAGAGATGCCGGTGGTAATGATTGCATGCTGTTTTCCCGATTTTTGGTACTGATATGTGAACAGGTATGAACGTTCCTTTGAACGAATTTTTCCCTGAGTGCCCACATGATATAATTTCATCGGCCATGCCCCCCTCTCCAAAATACACCAAAAAGGGGAAACCCGTGTCGTCACCCCGAAGATTATCCTTGGAGGCTCTCGAAACATGATTGCATGCAATAAAACGAGTGTCCGCCCCTCTTGGTGCTGTCAACCCCTCAAGACGGGGACACCCCACTTCTTCAAACTTTGCCCACTTCTCCATTTTAAAACCCCTGCATACTACCGATTATTGCGGGGAGGAGATCTTGTCCATTGCCCCTTTGTACTGACAGATAATAAAGAAAAATTCCTTTTTGGGTACTGGTTTGAAGTTCGTAGTTGGGACGTCCCTTTTTCCCTTGTATTGGTATTTTAAAACCCGGGAACCATCATTCCTCGTCTGTGTCGTTCTCGACTTAATGACTGTTCTCTTCGTCCCGGTAAAAAGCCCAGTCACAAGCAAGGGAAAGGGACCCTGGCACTGTTTTTCGAAGACGCAAAATTGGGCCAAAACCCACCTTTCCAAAGATATTGAAAGTTTTGAAATGATTTCGTTCAGGGCCTGACACATTGCCTCCCAATCAATGGGGTATGCAGCAGACTGGTGACGCGGGGAATTTGACTAGGAAGGACAAAAATTTCATGTTTTTGTTTCCGCTTTTTGGCAAGATCTGCTTTTTTGGGTCTTCCTCATCAAAAACTCGTCGTAAAACTTAAAGGCGGAACAGCTGCAATTCGTGGAAGGACCTTGGGAACCACTCACGGTTCTTTTACCTGCAAACAGTCTTTGAAGGTGCCTCCTATCGATCATTTTCTTCCTTCTTATCACTGGAAAGACATTCTCATAGTAGAAAACGTTTTGATACTGTCTTTGGGGGTTGGGGTCCCCGAAATTCCCCTTTTTTCGCCACAAGTTTTTCTTTCGTGAAATGATTAACATTCCCGACCCTTTTGTGCACTCCTTCATCGACCTTCGACTTTTCTGATGCCCCCCTGACCCCTAGTTATATTAACAGGGGGGTTGCCACACTTCCCGGTCAAATGGATCTTTTCATTGTTCCTTGATGTATTCCTTTATGAAAACCATTTTGGTCCTTGTCACTAAACAGTCCAAGTTCTTTTTGTGTATTCTTGGACTTTGTAGGTGACACATTTCTTTTAAAATTTTTTTTATTCCCGGTTATGGGCGGGGCAGCAGCCAGCGAACTAAGGGGCCCTTTCCCAATTGTTTCCTCAATTTTTGGGGATTTGGGGGGCCAAAAAACCCTTAAAATGGGTTTTTAAACCATATATTGTGAGGGCTTGGGAGAAAGGAAAAATGTATGTTACCCAAGTTTTTAATCTTTGTAAGTGCCAAATCAATTTTTTTAAAATATTTTAAATATTTCAATTTTTATGGGGGAAAAAGGTGAAATGCAATGTTTTAAATTAAATAGACTGTAAAACATCGTTTTTTACAAAATAGACATTAAAAGAATCCAAAGATACCTAATTTGCCTTTCTAAAGTGGGAGGGGTCAAGCTAAATTTTTTGGGTCTTGCCGCCCATAGGTATGAATAGTTACTTTTGTAATCTATTTGTTTTAAAAATTTAAACAATTTGCTTTAATTATTTTATATTAAGTATTCAGGAGGATATAAATTATAAAAATTTTTAGAACAGTGCAGAGAAGGTGACCAAAAAATTTTCAAAAAAGCTAAATTAAATATGAAAGGGAAATTGAAGTATTTTAATGACACTCGAAATCAGAGGCGGAAGAAGGGGTGGGCTAATAGTTGTTAATCGTTTAAGGATAAATAAAGGAGGTAGGGAAAAAATTTTTAAAATAGTAAACAGGTATAAAAAAGAAGTAATGGATTCAAACGGTAAAGGGGTAATTAAAAAAAAGGGGGAAAATGGTTCACAAAATAGGGTAGTAGATGATTGGGAAGGACTTAAGCTCAGGTAAAAATCAGTTTAAAAAAAATTTACATTAAAAGTGAGACCGTACCACAGTGTGTCAGGGGAAAGGTTAAAACCCGTGAACCCCGGTGAGCGCCAAAAAATGCGGACGTATTACCCCCCCGAACAGGCCCTTTTCCCCTCTGGGCCTCGGGCAAACACGGCGAAAAGTCGATCGTGTGAATGCTCCCCAAAAGTAGTGTACTTTTTTACGCCGTCTGGGGCAAAAACCCGTGATTTTTTTTAAAAAGGGGGTCTTGGCGACCCCGGCGGCCGTCCGACATTCCGCCGTGCCCCACCTCGGTCGATACTGTGAACGGTCCAAGGGCACACATGTTTTTGGTTCACGAGTCTTTTCGGGAAGGGCACGGCAAAAGTCGTACGTTGAAAGGGCCTAAAACTTTTAGAACTTTTTTTTTGTTTTTTTTGGGAAAACCCTTTTTGAAATACTTTTCAGTTTTTGGGTTTGGGTTTTAAATTGTCAATGTTTAGGCCAGACCGCGTGCCTGTACTGCCTGACATTGATCATGGGGAAAGAGAGAAAAAAATTTCTGGGGAAAAAAAGAGGGGGGAACGATGGGTAAATTGCATAAGCAAAAAAAATCCGTCATGGGGTCTCAACGGAAAGCAAATTTTTGTTTACATGGATCGTTTTTTAATGCCTAAAAAAGGTGAATGTGCCAACACAGAGGTCATTGGGAATGGCAACCTAAAAAGGGAGGGGGTTTAAAAAAAATATGAAACGGAGGGAAGGGGAAAAAAACGGAAAATTACCAGGATGGTTAACAGATGGGATGTGGATTTGTGGGGAAGGAGGGTTTAAATTTTCCAGGGAAGGGGGGGGATTCCGGGGGAAAGTCCGCAAAAACAGGGGGTCGGGGGAAAAGGGGGACAAAAGAGGGGAAGGAACGGAACGGGAGGAGTAAAGGGGGGGGTATTAGGGCATGTTGGACAGTTAGAAGAACTTTTACGGGGTGCGAGGGTTGGGGAGGAGCGTACATGAGAAAGGAGTTGTGAGGTGGTATGGCCATGCGTAAGCGGCGGGGGCATCTCCCCCCGTTATTTTGGTGGTAAGGTTTGACCATGGGAGTAAGGGGGTTTGATCAAGCGAAGTTTTTGGCAAGAAAGGGGTCCAGAGGGGTTTCCAGCGGTCCCAATGGAAAGATTTAAAAGGGAAGGGGAGTAGTCGGAGGCTGGCAAGTTTGAGAAACGGGGGGATTTGGGGAAAAAGTGGCCCGGGGCGCCCAAAAAATCAACGCGTTCGTTGCCCGAGATACCCCCCTGATCGGGACCCAGAAAAAAATTTTTGGGGGGGGATGGGTAGTCGGAATAACCATCTTTGGATCCCCGAAAAAGAGGGTGAAGTGAGCGAAGGATTGTATAAGGAAAGGGGAATGCGGGAATCAGGAAAATAGTGAAAAGGGAAAGGAGGGTAGAAAAGTAGCGTTTCAAAGGGGAAGAGGATGGCGTAAATCGTTGTAAGAAAAGTGGTTTTTGGTAGTTGGTATTTATAGGAAGAGGGGGAAGAGGAAGCAAAGCCAGAACCAGAGTGGGATTAGAACCGTCGGTGTAGAGTGGGTGCTAGAGGAAGGGGAAAGGTGTTAAAGGGAAAGTGAGAGCGGGGGACAATGGGAGGAATGGAGAATGGAGAGGTAGTGTGGAGAAGAACGAGAGGGGAAGGTAAAGATGGAGGGAAGGACATGAACGAGAAGAGGGAGAAGAAGAGAAGGAAAGGAGAGAGGGGAGAGAAAGGGGGATGGAAAGGGAGGGCGGGGGAAACGAGGGGAGGAGGGACCGGAGAGAGAGAGATTGGGGGAACGCAACTAGGAGAGGAAATTGAGAAGGAGAAGAGAAGGAAGGAAGGGTGAGGGAGAGAGGGAGGGGGGCCCGATAGAAGAGGAAGGGGGAGGAGGAAGGAAAGAGCAGAGGAAAAGGAGGGGGAAAGGGGGAGAGAGAGAGAGAGAGAGAGGAGAGAGAAAAAGAGGAGAGAGAAGAGAGAGAGAGAGAGAGAGAGAGAGAGAGAGAGAGAGAGAGAGAGAAGAAAGAGAGAGAGAGAGAGAGAGAGAGAGAAAAGAGAGAGAAAAAAGAGAGAGAGGAGGAGAGAAGAGAGAGAGAGAGGGGGAGAGAGAGAAGAGAGAGAGAGAGGATCGAGGAGGAGAGAGAAGGAGAGAGAGAGAGAGGGGAAAAGAGGGGGAGAGAGAAAAAAAAGGAGAGAGAGAGGGAGGAGAGAGAGAGAGAGAGAGGAGAGAGAGAGAGAGAGGAGAGAGAGAGAGAGAGAGAGAGAGAGGAGAGAGAGAGAGAGAGAGAGAGAGAAAAGAGGAGGCAAGACGTTCTTGGGTGCTCCGTTCTTTGAAGGTCAAATTACTGTGGTCCAGTGGTTGGGCTGCAGTCCCACGTGTGCAGGTAGGACAACAAGTGTCAGAGAAAGTGTTAGAAAAAAGAAAATAGGATCAGGTTTTTGAAAGACCTGAAATTAGGAAAAAGAGAGTGACGTGAGCGAGCAGCAGCCGTGACCTAGGCTGCCCGTCGCGGCTAAACACCCCCGCCCCCTGTCGACCTCCACCCGTCGGTGTTGCCAAATAAGCCTCTCCAAAAAAATCGATTTTTAATTTTTTCGATCGATTTCTCTCTATATATTACGACCGGACATGAACAGTGAGACAGGGAAGTGAAGTGAGTAAAGTAAAGCGCAGTGACTAGTGACCTGTGCCAGTGTTCATTTGCCCGTTTGCAAATACTGTTTTGAAGGTCTCCTCAGCCACCCTGCTGTGCTCCTTAATTCCCAGGGAGTCCCCCGTCTGGCTACACTGCCTCTACCTGCCTCCCTCCCTCCCCATGTCTACCATCGCACACTCCTTTTATCGCCAGGAGGGACCTCCCTGTTACCATCCACAAATGGTGTGCTGTGTGCGGTAAAGCAACTTTAAAAACTCAAAACGTTAGCTGTGAGGACGAAAACTGCCTCAATCTATGTCACACTAGTTTTTTCTGACGGAACACCAGTATACAAATGTGCTACACGGAGCAGCTACGTGCCCAGGTCAACATAGCAGACCCCGTGACCCTTGTTACGAGGAGGCAGACACACCCCCAACCAGCTACGACTCGTCGCTCAAGAGGTGGGGAGGGGATTTCCCGGGGAAAGGGCCTGGAAGGAGCACAGCTCATCTCCCTCGTCGAAAAGCTCACGGAGGAAGCTTCTCGGAAAAACGCCATTTTTCAGGTCCATCGAGGAAGACCGGGAGTGATAATACAAAACAGGGAGGTGTTTGCCTCAGTACTCAGACTTGCTGACAGACAAAAAGCCTCCAAGCAGCGCCAGGCAGAAATAAAAACTTGTTCCCAACTGTCAGTGCTTTCTCAGAAACCATTGACGAGCACTGGGAGGAGTCTGCCAAGGATCTGAGTCCTGGAGGAAGTGGTGGAGTTCTGGGAGACCAAGGAAGCTAAGGGTTCAAGGCAAGGCCTGACCCCCATCCCGACCTCCCGAAGATCACCCGCCACCCCCCGTCGCCCCCACCGCTACAGCAGCGCCCTGACCCCCCACCGCTCCCCCACAACAGCAGGGACTGACCCCGCCCCTGCACCCTCCACCTCTGCTCCCCCTACAACAGCATTGACCGACCCCCCACCTGCACCCCCCACTAAAACTGTCTCCACTGCGACCACTACCTCACAAGGTGACGCTGACGAAACCAGCGCCGCCAGGGCGCGTACTGGTCCAGCAGGACGGTACTACCCCGCGCGAACACCCCCCTCCGCCGCCCCGGGCACCACCGCCCCGGTGGTAATAAAAGAAAAAGGGGAAAAATAAGAGAAGGTGTGAGGCCCGCGAGAAGTGAGCGAGGACAGGCGACCCAGGAGCCACCAAGGCGCCAACCAGCCACGGAGACAACCCCCAGAAAAAGTGTGAAATTACTGCCACGAAAAGGGCACACAGCTGTGACCCTGCTAGCCCAAAACGCCGCCCAAAGCGCCAGGAGGGGCTCTTCAGGCAAATTCTTGCGGAGGAAGGTATTCGGCAGCCCTCTCCCCGCACTACCACCTCAGCCAAGCCCGCCCAGCCCCACCACAGCCCAGCCCACTCTTGTCGAAAGCTTGGTCCCTTTGGGGTCATAGCCAGGGCCGGCAGTGGAGCCCTCCCCCCAACGATATCCTCAGCCGGGCCCTTTAAACTTCTATCACCCCGGACACCAGGCCCCTGACGCTCTCCCCCATCCATCATGGTACGGCCAGAACGTCCAAGCCATACATTAAAGATTATCTCCGCCAATGTCCGTGGTCTCCGAACGAACATCGGAGACCTGACCCACAACTGTGTACTACGACATAGTGCTGACGTAGTTGTGGCGGACGGAGACCGGGCCCTCAAAAACGAGGTTGAGCCCACGTTCGGCAAGATACGTGGCTACACCCAATGGAACAGGAGGGACCGCCCTGAGCGAGCAGGTGGCGGTGTGGCTGTCTGCTTCAAGGAAGGAGTGCAAGCCCGGGCACCTCGATGTGGTCCCGCCTCCCATATGGGGGTGATTTTTCTTCCGGGGTAGTGATGGCTGATCGATCAGCCATCCTGCTGTGCGCCATATATCGCCCGCCACGTTAGGGACCCGCCTCGCCCCAGTACCTCACTGGGGCCCTGGACGACCTGATGTTGGAGCACCGCTGCAGGCACGTCTTGGTGCTGGGCGACCTCAACCCAAACCACCTGGAACAGCATGCCTATGAGCCTCCTCACTGTGCAGGGCTTGACGGACCACTGACCTTCCCTACACACGAGCGGGGGGGGACACTGACCCTGTCATCTCTTTACCTCCAGGGGGACACAATCTGCTGTCACCAGCTAGGGTTAGTGGGCAGCTCTGACCACCACGCTGTCTTAACACGATAGATATAGGCGTGGCTCGGGACGAGGCCACCTCCCGTACTGTCTGGTTGTGGGATAAAGCGGACTGGGCCTCCTTGCGCCGTGACCCGAGTCACACGGCGTGGGTACTTTGCTGCGGGATGGGGCGGATAATATGTCGCGAGCCCTTACTTCCGCCCCCTGGCCCTTCAAGACGCCAGTGGGCCCCACCGCGACTACACCACAAAGGCCACGGATCAGCCATGGTTTGGCTACCGTTGCCGTGTTACTGCCGAAGTTAAGTACTCAGCGTGGCTCCGCTTCAAGCGGAACCCGACTCGGCGCAACAAGGACCGCACCGGGCGGCCTGCAGGAGGATGGTGGTGTCCAGCAATGGGCCATAAAAAAGTGGGAGGAGGACTTGCGCCGCAAATACGAGGCCCAGGGGTGGGAAACAAGACTTGGTGGTCCCTGGTTAAGGAAAAACAGGGAATCAGCCGCCAAGATTCAATTCCTCCCCTCACCAAGCAGGACGGAACAGCAGCTGTCAGCAGCAAGGAGAAGGCTCAGCTGCTGGGTAATCTCTTCTCTGCAAAGATGAAGGTGGAGTCCCCCCAGCAGCCCCCGCCTCGTCTGGAGCAGCAGTGTGAAGAGAGTCCACAAGGTGGAGGTGACGCAGGCGCAGGTCGAGCACATCTTGCGAGGGCTCGACCCCCAAAAAAGCCACTGGCCCTGATGACGTCAGCCCGCACTTGTTAAAACAGTGCGCCCGGGAGCGTCTGTCCCTCTCACCACAGTCTTCACTGCCTGCCTGCAGGAAAACATCTGGCCTTCAGGTGGAAGGAGGCTCGAGTGGTTCCTGTTCACAAGAGGAGTTCCAGATCTGACCCCAAAACTACAGGCCCATCTCCTTGCTGTCTGTGGTGGGGAAAGTGTTTTGGGGGATCGTGGCAGAGGTAATCTGTCGTCACCTCAGGGGACCACTACCTCCCCCTGGACCAAACAGTTTGGGTTCAGACCTTGGGCGGTCCACCTCTGACCTGCTGAGCTTCTAACCCGAAACTGGCAGGACGCCCTGGATGACGGCCAGGCACTATCGTGGTGGCCCTTGGGCATAGCGGGTGCCTTGACAGGGTGTGGCACGGAGGCCTTCTCGAAAAACTCCGAGCAAAGGCATCCAGGGTGACCTCCTGCAGCTCCTGGAGGACTACCTGCAGGGAAAAAACCCTCCAGTCGTCGTTAACGGGCAGGCCTCTGAGTCCCTGCCAGTGGGAAACATCAGTCCCACAGGGCTCTGTGCTGGGGGGCCCGTCCCCGTGGAACATCTACGTGGACGATCTTCTCCACAGCTGCCCGCAGTCTCGGCTTACGCTGATGACTGTACTCTCTCCTGCTCCTACCCGCGACATGACAGTGGGCGTGCTGCTGATGAGGTCAATCAGCAGCTGAGTGTTATACAGGAGTGGGGTACACGTTGGCATGGAACTTTGCTCCGGAGAAGCACAGGCAATGGTGGTTTCTCGGTCCCCCGCTGCCGGGCCAAACAGTGGAAGGGAGGCTGCGGTTTTGGGGGCGTTCCTCTCCCACTCCAGGAAGCCGTCAAGGTTCTGGGAGTAGAGGTGGACCGAGAGCTAAGGTTTTACGGCCCCCATCAAACACATTGCAAAAAAGGCCTCTCACAGGGTCTCTGCCCGCGAAGGGTAGCCAGATTCCTCGACAGGGGAGGGAAGCTCTTGCTCTATAAGGCCCAGATAAAGGCCTTTCTTAGAGTACGCCGCCCTCTCCGGATGTCGTGCGCAGCCTCGCACACTCGGAGGCTGGACAGCATTCCCGCGTCGAGCCCTGCGACGGTGGATGCTGCAGACCCCCCAGACCCCCCAGCCTGTTCGAGCCGGTGAGTCCTCTCGACTCACTGGAACCACCGCAGGGATGTCGCGGCGCTTGTGGTATTCCACAAGGCACAGGTGGGAGGGAGTGCCACACCTGGCTGGGCTACGACAGCCTCCCAGAGTCGCCACGCGGAGCACGAGAACGGTGCTTACCAGTGGTGATGCAGTGGAGGTGCCGCGTTCCCGTGCCAGCCAGCACCAACGCACCTTTGGGGCCGCGTGTCCAGGATGTGGAACATTTTCACGGCCGCTGTCCCTCACATCCAGGAGATGAAACCACAAAGTGTAAAGTTGGCGGCCAATCGGTGGACTGTTGAAGCCCACCCCGCTGAGCCCAGTGATACTGTGACACTAGTGACAGCAACAGTGCCTCAACAAACACTTTAGTGAACATAAATGTATATAATGTTGTTTTTAGGTCTTTTTATTTATGTGTAAATTGCCCTTTAAAATAGGTAGCACACGACAGTGCACCTTTGGGCTTTTGTTTATATGTATGTTTAAAAAAAGAAAAAAAAAAAAAAAAAAAAAGAAAGAGAGAAGAGAGAGAGAGAGAGGAGAGAGAGAGAGAGAGAGAGAGGAGAGAGAGAGAGAGAAGAGAGAGAGAGAGAGAGAGAAAGAAGAGAGAGAGAGAGAGGAGAGAGAGAGAGAGAGAGAGAGAGAGAGAGAGCTGTAGTGGCTAAAAAGGCTTTAAGTTGCTTCTTGTTGTTACCCTTGTCCTTGCCCGGGAAAGTGGAGTATTGCAGAATACTATTATAGTTAGGGAGGAATGAATGTGTAATGCGATGGACAGCTTTAAAGTGCCACCTTACTTACTACCGCGAGGGGATTGTTTAATGCCAAACTTACTACCGCGAGCATCATCTTTATGAAATATTGTCTTAAAGAGTTAAAGAAACGAAGGGTTTAATTTCTTTCCTGAGTATTTTTGGGTGAAATACAAAAAGCAACTTACGTGTACTTGAGAATATCATGGTCAGCAGGTCCGAGGAGGCTCGGTGTGCCCCACTAGGCCCACATAAAAATAATAATAATAACTAATAAAAATATTACTATTGAACCATTAAGACAGTTATAGAAGTATATAATGCGCAAGGTATGTAATATAACTTTTGTGATGTTTTCAGAATCAAGGCATCGTGTTGGTGCGGTGGAACGCTCACTCTGCGTGGTGCTGCACAGCTGACGCAGTGTGTCGATCACCAGGCTAAATTTTGGGGCGACCACGCGCCCCTCGGCCAGCTTTGGGGGTGGTGACATGCAGAAAGGGCACCCCCCTGGTGCCCTGCAGGTGGGCTGCCCCACCACTGAATCAGGCGACCCAGCGATAATTGGGCAGAAAAGTGCGGGGCCGCCTCGCAGAACCTGAGAAACCCACCCATCCACGGCGGGATCTCATGGAAGGCCCGTGAGGGCCCGGGCGGGGTGGCGGGGCCCCATCGATGATATGCGTCTGGGGTGGCGGTTGATGTGATCGCGTGATCGTGACTTTGTCACCTGAGGTCCAGGTGGACCCCCCTTGGGGCGTGCGCCCCCCCCCTTGGACGCAGGCCAGCAACACCTGCAACAACGGGTTGCGGGCACCTGCCTTTGGAGCACTTTCCCAGCGCGGGAAACCCCAAATACTCATTTAATTGTAGGCGGGTCCCAGGTGAGGGCCCTCACAGGGGGGGCCCCCCGCCCCCTGTAGCATCTCCACCCGTGAGCCTCGTCCAAGCACTTGTATTTGAGCTGCTTCCTGACCAGCTGCTGGCCGCCACTCCACGGATCCATTTTGCCGTACGTCCCTCCCCCGGGGCGGTGCCACACTAACCGGGCGGGGGGTGTTCAAGTCCAAAAAAGGGCCTAAAAACCCTTGGGCAAAAAACCGTCTGGGAGGTCTGGATCGAAACAGAAGGGTGCGACCCCTTGTCCCGGGGGCGGTGGACGGAACAGAGGCCGAATTTTTGGGGTGAGGCGCGGCTGGGAACAGTAAAGGACCTTTGACTGGGAAAGGTCCCTTGCGGTTTTTTAGAAAAGGCCCCTCTTGATGGGAAGGTGCCTTGCGGGTTTTATTTAAGGACCCTTGCCGGGAAAGGTGCCTTGCTGGTTGTTAGTAAAGGTCCTCTTACCGGGAAAGGTGCCTTGTGGTTGTTATAAAGGACCTCTTGACTAGGAAGGTGCCTTGCGGGTTGTTGAAAAGGGCCCTCTTGACTAGGAAGGTGCTTGCGGGTTTTTAGAAAAGGACCTTTTGACTGGAAAGGTGCCTTGCGGGTTTGTTTAAAGGACCCTTGCTAGGAAGGGTCCTTGCTGGTTGTTAGTAAAGGCCCTCTTGACTGGGAAGGTCCCTTTGCTGGTTTTTTGCGGCGGGACGGGAGTTTTTGGCTGGGCTGGGGTGGCGGCTGGGGAGGCAAGGGGGCTTTTGATTGGTTGGGAAGGGGGAATGGCAAGTGGGTTTCAAGCTCATTTTCTCCCTTTTTTCGGTCTCGGGCTCCTGCCCTCGAGGGAGAAAAGGTTCCACGGTGGGGGGGAGGGGGGCGCGTTGCCCCCCTCCTCGGCGTCAGCGTCTTTCGCCTCGTTAACATCCGTCAAGCAGCAAAGGGCCTCTGGACCTCTGCGTTCACGGGCTGATTAAATTTCCCTCTGAACTGCCTCGACAGCAAGGGGCTCAAGCTGCTTTTTTGGTCTCTTCGTTGACGTAAAAATCCCGTGCATCGTGTGTCTGCACCCCCCGTCTACGTCGGGCCTGCCAGCCGTCTGCTGCACTCCCTGCTGCTTCACAAGGCCCCTGAGTGGGTTTTTCTTCCTCGGGTTGAGGCAGATCCGGTTTCCTGAAATCCTTGTTTACTTTCTTGTCGGGGGGAGTGTTGTGGGGGAGGCAGCAGGGGCAGGTGGGGGCCCCCCAGCCCCTTTGCCACAGAAATGCCTGCGCGCTCATTCGAGGGCCGCTTGGCAAAACCCCGGGGGACGTGCGCTGCAGCCTTCACTGGTGAGGCGGTGTTCATCATCGGTCCCCGAGAGTGTTTTGGTGGGCGCAGGGACGGGGGGGGCCCCCCAGCCCCCTTTCCCCCACGAACTGCCTGCCGACGCTGATTCAGGGCGGCCCTTTGGGGAAACCCCGGCGACGTGCGCTGCCCTTTACTCGAGGCATGTTCATCTTCTTGCTAACAGAAACATCGTTTTTGTTGGTTTGGCCCCGGGCACAAGGACTGGGGTGCAGGGGCCCTTGCCGTATTAAGGGTTTTTTTTTAAAAGTGGAAAACCCGCCACTGCCACTTTGGGTCTAAGGTGGACTAGTAGTCAAGATCGATTTTGGGGGGTCCGCCTGGGTTCCTAGATCCAGGCTGACCTCCACTACTCCTGGGCCCCCTGCACACCAACCAGAGCCTAGGGGGGGGGGGGGACCTTATTTCCCCCTGCCCAAAAACAATGGTGCGGGAATTAGCAGAACCCCAAATAAAAAGTCATGAATTTTAGTGATAATCACGGCAGCTTTCAAAGGCCGTCAAAGGGTTGCACGTGGGATTAATGTTAGGGTTAAATGAACCCCAATGATGGCCTGAAGAAAAAATCAATGCTTTCATTCCTCTCCCTCGTCCTTGGAGCTCGTTTTTTTTCTTTATATTTGCAGTTTTTCCCCTCGTTGAATATTTATCAACAAAATTTTTTTTTACCGTAGGTAAATCTTACTCCTTAAGAGTAGCTGCCGCTTTTCTTGGTTTATATAAATGGCGCAGAAAAATTTAATCTTTCGCACACTTTTTTTTTCCTCTTTATGATTATGGGGTTCCAGCCATAATCTTGTATTTGCATTTTTTCTCCGTCCCAATCTCCAGTGTTTTTGTCTCTAATGTCTTTCCATCGTCAAGCCGAATTACACACCAGTACACTTAGATTTTTCCGTCGTATTACTTTCGTTCCTTGGTTTTTTACCTATGTCTCTACTAACATCATCAATACTTTGGGTGACTTTATCCCACAATACATACGGTGTGCCTTCTTCTGGTAATACTAACAAAACAAAGAGTAATCATCGTCATCAACAAACCCTAGATAGTTTCATTTGACTTCCTTCCACATTAATAGATCTTCCCCTTTTGCTTCCCTCCTTTCCTCCCCAAACAATGCCTTGCTCTCTCATCCTTATCTCTCCCGCCCTGCCAATACAGCACAGGGGGGGGGGGGGGAGGGGAGAGAGAGAGAGAGAGAGAGAGAGAGAGAGAGAGGAGAGAAGGAGAGAGGAGAGAGAGAGAGAGGAGAGAGAGAGAGAGAGAGAGAGAGAGAAGAGAGAGAGAGAGAGAGAGAGAGAGAGGAAGAGAGGAGAGAAAAGGGGGATAAGAATATCCCGGATTTTAAGAGTCTGCAAGAAATGTGAAAAGAGAAAGAGAACATACGTGTGTGAGAAGAGAGAGAAGGGGAAGAGAGAGAGAAAAGAGAGAGAGAGAAGAGATGGAGAGAGGGCGAGAGAGAGAGGAGTTTTAAGAGAGAGAGAGAGAGAGAGAGAGAGAGAGAGAGAGAGAGAGGGTGAGAGAGAGAGAGGAAGAGAGAGAATAGAAGTATGAAAACCAAATAGCCAAATCATTATCCCTACAGTATGTTTCAGAAACATATAAGAGATTAAATATTTGGGAAGAAACACAACACAGACCACAAAGACAAAAAAACACACACACAAACACACACACACACACATACCATACGTCACACAGCACACACCATCCACACAATAGTCACAACACCACACCTCACACACACAAACTACACACACACAACACACACACACACACACACACACACACCACAACACACACACACACACACTCACACACACACCACACATACAAACACTGTCACACACACAACACACACCACACACACCACACACCACAACACACACACACAAACACCACACACACACCACACACACACAACACTGTCCACACACACACACACACACACACACACACACACACACACACACACACATACCACACTACACTGTCCACACACACACACATACACTGTCAACACACACATACACACACACACATACACACACACACACACATATGTCAACACAACACACACACCACACACATAGCAAAAAAAATCGAATATAAACACTCTAATTATGTAGCTTCGTTATGAATTCTATTTGTGTTATTACAGAAAACAGTTACAACGTTCAATGCTATAAAACTAAAGAAAAAGTTACGTTGTATTTCGTATCAATTTCCTGGCATTGCGACGTGTCACATTGGCTGACATTTTGATAAAATTTTACTTGTTTTAATGAATGATATTCTTTATTCTAGAAAACATTAATATA
>JACEEZ010008971.1:0-17500 GCA_016584305.1 Chionoecetes opilio
ATGATTCCAATAACATCATATCCATTTCCTTGGTATCTAAAACATATATTTAGACCCCAAATTTCATCCTTTTACTGTACTTAGAACAGGAGTTACAGCCTAATTTATATTTTGGTTATATATGGCGGTCATCTTGGCGCCATCTTGGATTCTGAAAAAGCCAAGCCGGTGACAAGTGGCCACCCAGCCTAAATTTCATTTAGACCCTAATATCTATCGAAAAAAGTAAAAAAAATATTGTTGCCAAACATTGCAAGGTCCCCCGTCCCTGCCACCGACTATTAATAAGAATCCGTCGGGTGCAATTATGGCACCCTTGAGCATTTTGAGAAACCCAATATGGCGGCTAATATGCATAATACACCAACGTATTTTTTTTTTTTTTTTTTTTTGAAGAATTTCGTCAGTTATCGACGCAGCTGAGATGGATCTCCACTGTAACCAGACAGCTCTCTCTCAGACTACCCCTAGAGAGCTGTCTGCTAGTGCTTATAGTGTTGGCCTAAGCCAGCACCCCGGGAGGCGGGTTACAAACCCCCGGCTAACACCCGGTACCCATTTACTGCTGGGTGGACAGGGGCTCGGGTTTTAAGGAAACAGACCAATTGTTTCCGCTCCGCCCGGGGATCGAACCCGGGACTTCTCGGTTGTGAACCGAGCGTGCTTCCCCTACACTACGTACGGAGTATCCGTAGTAATGGTTTTATATTGATAACTTCCTTAATATTTGACTTACAACAGTCTTTTTGGTGTCTAACCATAGGTTTTTGTGGTCAAGGAATCCAATAACACCAATGAAATTACAATAGACACTTTTATTTATACGGTCTGAAAAATAGACGGTCTGTTAAACTAATAATACTGAAACGAACGCCCCCCCTTTTGCTGTCCTCAGCTAGGCTCCTACTCCTGCTTCGGGCTGCTCTCTTGAGATGCAAGGAAGCAGGCAGGTGTTTAAGACAGAGGGGGGGACGCGTAGCACGTAAACCGGGCTCGTGCTAGGAATTGAGGACTTACCAGGCTGTGTTCCCCTACTCTGGCTGTTCACACACTCAGGGGGGAAGGGCTTAGGCAAACACAAAGGGTCCTTTCACGGTGTTATATTCAAGTAACTCACAGTACAAGTTTCAAGGTCACTCACTACAAATCTACAACTCCTAGACACTACAACACACGTCACAACCCCCGACCTATGCGGCCGTCGCAGGGAGACGCTACATAACCACAACACAGTGCCACTACCGGCACAACACAGTGCCACCACAGGCGCAACTCACAGCACCACCACCGGCACACCACAGTGCCACCACAACACTACCACGGAAACGTCACTCCCGCAGGAGACGCTACCTTACCTCACACCGGGTTACACCAGCAGGAACAGTCCAGCTGTCACCTCCACAGGCGCCTCAAACCACAGGGAACTTCCTCTATCCTTGACTCGCCTGACCCTGAGGTAATTACGGCCCAGGCGAGTCTACAAACTCCACTGGCACCGCAATTCCCCCTCTGTTCCCTGCTCCTGGCGTCTCTTCCCCGGCGTGCGTCTCCCTCTCACCCACGTCCTCTTCTGACTGCCCCGGGTGTCGCGCGGCACCCCTCTGTCTTCTTCCTTTGTCACGGCGCCCACAAGCCACCAATCACCGTTCAGTGGCCACCGTGCCGCGGCCAATAGGAATCCTTGGCACGAATGACGTCACCCTGATGAAGGCATGCCTGCCTTCGTAACAATACATAACAAAAAATAAGATTAAACCATCCAATTAGACTGGGAAAAGTACAATAACAATATTTCTGAATACCAATCTAAGATGGCCGCAAAAATGGGTAGCGTATACATTAACATATTTACAGAGAATAATCAGCTTTATATCCACAGAATTTCATGAATGCAAAGGGAATAAGCTAATCTATTCCCACTAGAACATAACAAAATACACAAGTGTCTTAGAGACGAGATCTATTGCAGTAGCGTCCAATGAGGAAACTCTCATATAATCAAACACATCAGTCATCACTGTCATCCTCATCATTACTTTCATCTTCATCCGAGTCATTGGCATCCTCTATCCGTTTTTTTCAGCAATGTCCAGCGATTCCGACATGTTCTTATTTCTGCTCGACAGCGACAAAAGCAGAACAGGACATCTGACCAGCCATACATCCACACCTCTCAGTTGAGCATGGTGCTTGAGGAAGTCAAAATCCACTGACTTAGCTCTCTCTACTGATAGGATCTGTTTTGCTAAGACCTTCAGAGGTAGCACACCTCTTTCGGTCATTTTTGCAGGTAATGATGGTTTCTTCGGGCCCTTATAAACGATGTGGACACACCTGACCCAATGTTGCTTTTTATTTTATCCAATTGACTTTTCTTCAGCCGTGTTATTGTCTCAGTGCCCTGCTCAGATTGCTGATTTTGAGTTATCAACAGCGCCAAGGAATGAGTTGAAGTTAGCCCGTTAGGTGATGCTATCTGAGCATCAAAGTTATCGGCGATTGTTTGCATCAGGCCATCATCTGCTGAACCGATAGGGCTTGGATTACTAGATGCAGAGATAGCAGCTGATCCTTTGAACAAATGGACCTCATCATAAGTACAAGCAATTCCCAAGCTTCTGAATTCTTCAATTAACTTCTTGCGGTCTAACGTGGCTCCTAGTGCAATTTGTAGAGGGGTAGGACAACCACACACACAACGCCAGTGACAATATTTCCTATCATAACTGATGCATTGATCGCCTGAAAATTGTCAGATACGTTTTCCAAAAGAGCAAGTAGAGTGGGACTGACATACCTCAAGCATGACCTAGAGTTGATACGGACATCATATGTGGACCTATCTTGTGCTAACTGCTGCGATTCTTTGCCTATGCACTTACCTACAACTTTTAAGAATCTATCAATCTCAGTATCTTCATCCTCATCAGTGTTAACTAGCTTTATCACATTTGATTTACTGTCTCGAATATTAAGAGACCAGACAACCACTGTCCCAATCAGAAACCAAGCTACCTGTCTCCAAAATGACTCTTTATCTTAGAACAAACAGTCTGCTTATTTTTGATCCCGAAATGCTGTCTATACTGTTCGTAGATTTTCATTCGTGTCCAAAACCTTTTTTTTGTTTTCGTTCAGTCATTGAAGAGTTTGGCCCAATGCATTCTCAGGAGATCCTTTTGCATGATTTGGCTGCAAGTCCTTGATCTTTCGGCCAACCAAAAACTTTTTTCTAAATCGTTGTGGTCCTCTCCTTCAGCAGCATGAAGGTCACTCACTGCCCCTTGATTCGTGTTTCCCCTGCCTAGCCCATTCTCCATCTCCACGTTCTTCAACATGTTGTTAAGATTGATCCTTAAAAGACAGGTTTGTCCCATGATCAGCTATTCTGCATACAATGCTGGGCGCCCCCGGGAAAGGGGTTTTTTTCTGATCCCGTACAATATTAGGCTACAGAATTCCACACAAAAAAAACAGTGTGTTTTGAAGTCAAATGATTGTAGAGATTGGACGCAAGCGTTTCTTTATCGTGGGAGCTGGCGCACTTTTGCTTCTCTTCCGTTTAGAACCTGAACCACCATGACTACGTGAGCCAGAAGCATCCGCCCCAAACAATGATGTAGAAGGCTGGCACCACCGAATAAATTTTTGAAGGCGCGCAAAGGCAACTGAGCTTTTTACCTCCTCATAAAGTTTCCTTCATGACGAGGCCAGACTTGTCCCCCTCCAGTGCGTCTGCTCTCAGATGGCAAGGTATTACGCAAACAACGAGCAAAATACGCTAAGCATCACGGACAATTAGTTAGCCTCGGGGAGCAGTAAAATGCTACAGATCGGCAAACAATTTACTACGAGCTGTGTCACATCAAAATCGCCGTGTATGTTCGTTAGTGATGTTTTTTTGTTTTAGATTTTTATTTTAGCTTCAGAATTCATGTTTTATTTGATTTAATTTTAGTTCCATGTATAGTTTGTTTTATTTTTTAAATTGTTTTTTTTATAGGCTTTATATAGAGTATCCTTTTTTTAACTTATTGATATGCATGAAATAAATATATGTTTAATAAGTTTTTAGCACATTTTTCTATCAGTACAAAAATTACAATGTATGAAAATAATAAATATATTTCATGTCTTAGCAATTGTTTCCGGCCGAGTTGGTACACACAATGGGCCGAGTTTGGTATGAATCTTGACTTAAGGCGTTTTCTGCGGGGATTTCGCTTGCAAGCGAAAAAATTTCGGTTTGCAAGCGGTCACTTTCCTCTGGCTGTTTCCCCGCAAAAAAACGTTTCCGTCGCTTGCTCCTGAGATGGCAGGGGGGCGGCTGAGATGTAACAAAACATGCGGCGGGACCAAAGTTTCTCGAGTGATTTTCATGCGGGATCAGTTCTATTTTCTTACCTAAAAGTGACGCTCATATTGTAAATAAAGCAGCATAGAAGCTTGGAACAGAGGGAAAGCACAAGTGGACAGAAAGATGGAAGATGGCCGACGGGGGCTGTTCACAGTGTTTGTGTGTAAAGACTTTTTTGAATGCAAAATTGTTACGTATAGCGTAATTGCATGATGTGTTGGGGGAAGGCATGTCTGTGTGTATGTCTGGGTGGGGCGCCGGGGGCACCCTGGAGACTGGTGGTGGCGAGGCAGTGTGTTTTTGTGTGTGTGAGGATATGCGTCTGAGCGACCTTGGACACCAGCAGTGAGAGAGGGTGGGGTGTGGGATGGGTGTGGGGCGGGGAGGGTGCCAGTGGGAGCGTGGCTGGCTGGCTGGCGGTGCTGGCGGTGGGCAGTGGCTCTCAGACCAGCGGAGAGTGAGGGTTGAGGCCTGGTGGCGGGGGGTCGGGGGGTCGCGTGGAGGAGGTTGGCGAGGTGGAGTGATTGTGGCGATGGTGGAAGGGGTTTGTGTATAGTTGTACTGTGTGTGTTTTTACTGAGGAAGGCACTGTGTGACTGTAGGATGCAGTGTAGCCTTTGCGACCATCTTCAAGAGATAGAAAGGCGACTGCATGTGTTTGTGGTACTGTCTTTGTAGTGAGTGTGCTTGGTTCATTAAACTAAGAAATGCCTCAGTTTTCTTTATTCGCCTGTGTGTTGACCTCGTGAGATACATTAACTCCTTCACCCCGACACACCGAGCTCCTGTAGAAGTCGCTGCAGAAGTAAATTGCCTGCAGCGGTTATTGCAACGTAAACACCTCTTTCCTGTACAGCCTTCGGCCTGTAACACCTGGGTTGGTGTGGTAAGGTCCAGGGGAGGAGTGGAGAGCGTAACAATACATTCAATGTATTTAGTGCCCAGCTCTTTTCTATAAGTTAGAAAACAATGCTAGCCATTCTAAGAGCTCAAAAAAATTAGATATCGATGTGTAATACTGACAATCACCTACCCACTCTTTGCTGTGCTTCAATAATGCAACCTTAACGATATTCATTGAGCCTCGATAAGATCGCGAGGTAATGAGTGTACGACACTTTTACTCCCGCAATTGCAATACGCTACAATCGTATTTTGTGATGGCAAGCAGGCCCAAGCTACAGCAGTACAGCAGATATGTGAATTATTTGGCTGAATTGTGACTTTTATGATAGAAGCATGAAACTTGGTACACAGTAGGGCATTTCCCATGGGAAGATTTTTGGCTATAGGGCCATTGGCGATTTACCCTGTGACGTAATTGGTGGCTATTTCTAAGATGGCCGCCATCCGCTGTTATAGTTTTCCCCTGAAATGTTAGCTAAGCTCCATTGTAAAGATAGGAAAACTGATTTATTTTGGGATTATGTACACTTATCAATAGTTTTTTTATAAGTCAACTATGGTTGATAATGCCCTATATCCTTATTCAATTATCATAAAGCACTATCTGTGTAATTTTAGTAGGGCGTTATAAGAAAAATTGTGTAACATATCGTTGTTTGGGCTTCAGGTGTGTAACAGTGTAACGATGGAGAAATCTACAAGGTGGTGGACCCTGTACAGCCTTGTATATCAACACATTGTCTAAACAACAGACTGGACAAGTGTATTCTGTGCAGGAAGAAACATCGGAGGTGCTTCACTGTCCAGCTGAGTACAGACGTGACACACGGAGCTGGTTATAAGACAATTGCTGACCTTCTTGTGGCTTTCAGTAGATTGGTTGTTTGCCACGATCTCTAAATCTATCACGCCTTGATGACGGTGAGGGCATT
Source organism: Chionoecetes opilio (assembly GCA_016584305.1). Taxonomy (NCBI): domain Eukaryota; kingdom Metazoa; phylum Arthropoda; class Malacostraca; order Decapoda; family Majidae; genus Chionoecetes; species Chionoecetes opilio. The sequence continues at coordinate 6,196 of JACEEZ010008971.1, forward strand.
GAGGCAACACTACAGCATTACAAAGCCAAGTGGCACGACCCATGTCGACTTCGGTATAACAAGCAAAACTAAGCGTCCAGAGAATAAGAAGAGACCCATAGAAGATGATGCAGATGACTTTAAGAAGTTCACCCGTCAAAGTTTGGAAAGACAAATATTTCCATTGGAACATGCTTCTTCTGTGGCAAACCTGCACCAGCTGGAGGGAGGGTTCATTGTGCAAAGCATCAACATTCGGGTTGATGCCCGTGTCCGACAATGTGCCTTCAAATTGCAGGACAGACAACTACTTGCCAAATTGAGTGCAGTAGACCTAGTTGCACAAGATGTCCAATACCATGTACATTGTACAGTGCCTGGTCTCATTATACAATAGAGCAAGAGAAACAAGAACATCTGAAGAGTCTGATGTGGACACCGGAACCATGGCATTGCATTTGCTGAACTGGTATCCTATATTGAAGATGCCCGTAACGATGCTATGTAGTTGCACCCGTCTTCAAACTCAAAGATCTGGTGAACCTGTACAGCATTAGACTTAAGTTACTTGGGATTAGAACATAAGACATAAGAAAATAAGGAAGCCACAAGAGCCGCGAGGCCTACACGTGGGAGTTCCTGTCACCTAACACTACCTACATCCACCTTTCATCCCCATCCATGAACCTATCCAGCCCCTCTTTAAAGCTCCCTAATGACTCCGCACTAACTACCTGTCTACTGAGACCATTCCACTCATTCACCACCCTATTTGTGAACCAGTTTTTCGTATTTCCTTTCTAAATCTACGCTTTTCCAGCTTGAATCCCTTACTTCTTGTTCTACCCTGGTTAAAAGCCGTAAGAACTTTTCCTACCTCTCCTTTATTAAATCCCTTTATCCACTTAAAAACTTCTATCAGATCGCCCCTTACTCTGCGTCTCTCGAGTGAGTGTAATTTTAATAACTTCAATCTCTTCTCATAACTAAAGTTACGCATCCCTTGTATCATTTTGGTCATCCTTCTTTGCACTGTTTCTAACAAGGCTATATCCATCCTGTAATATGGAGACCAAAACTGAACCGCATAGTCTAGGTGAGGCCTGACTAGAGCCAGATAAAGCTTTAGAATAACTTCCGCACTTCTACTTTTAAAACTCCTGGTAATGAATCCTAATACTCTATTAGCTCTATTCTGGCTCAATACTGTTTTCCCNAATAAACCCGGGCCGGTTAAATTTCCCAACGAACCCCTTTTTTGGAGAGGCACGGGGCGGGCCCCCCCCCCCAATTTTCGGCCCCAAAATGCCCCTGTCCTTAAAAAATTTAAAAATTTGTTGCCCTAAATTTTTTACTCATTTTTTTTTTTTTCCCCTTTCCTTTTAATTTTTCGCCAAGAAGGGGGAAAATAATTGGGAACTAAAAATATTTTCCTTAATTACCCTAAAGCCATAATTCCGGGGCTTGATAAAGGGGGGAAAAAAAAAAACCCTTTTTTTTTTTTGGGGGCCCAAAGGGAAAAGAATAACAAAAAAAAAAATTTTTTTAATCCCAAAAAAACAGGAAAAAAGGGAAAAAGGGGGTGGAAAAGGGACGGGGGGGCTACACCCCAAGGGGGAAAAGGGGGGGGGTTTAAAAAACTTTTTTTTTCCCCCCCTTTTAAAATTAAATTCCCCCCAATTCCTTCAAACCACCCCAATGCGTACAATTACTGCCTTTTTTGAAGTCAAACGAAAAAGAAAAACATTTCCCCCCCAAAGGACGCCCCCCTCCCCCACCCAAAACCCCCTCCCCCTGATTCCCCCTTTTTTCAAAAAAAAGCTGGTTAATTCGCCCCAATCCAAAATTTTCCGTCCCAACTTTTTATATGTAAATTTAAGGGGGGGATTTTTCCCCCGGGGCAAAAAAGGGGTTTTTGTAAAACTTTGAACCCTTTTCCTTTCTTGGGGCCCCCCAAAAAAAATTTTGGCCCAAAAAAGAACAAAATTCCCTATAATATTTCCCTTTTTAAAAAAAAATTTAAAATCAATTTTAAAACCCCAAAAAAATTTCGCCAATTTTTAAAAAAAAAGGTCTTTTTTGCAGACATGCCGAATCTGGGGTTGAGCGCCTGTGGGAATAGATAGAACGGCGTGCATTCTTAGTGTGGGGCCGAGGGGGACCGGGTGGGGTGCCATAGCGTGAGACGGGATTATTAGAGTAAATGGTTTGTGGGGCCCTATTGCAAAAATGTGCGGACCAATGGGGGTCTGGCAGCTATGACCGGTCTGTAGTGTAAGCCCGTTGGGTGGATAGGGTACCGGGCCAAGTCTACATCTATCGTTTCATCCGATAATCAATCTCTGTCTGTTTTGCGGTTTCCTTGCGTTTTCCAGCATCCGCTCTACTCCCGTCTTCTCCTTCTCTTCCACCGGTATAACACGGGTTTAAACATGCCGTCATTTCTTCAATTCTCTTTTTCTATCGGCATCTCTCTCCACTTTGCGTAGCCAATTACCTTAAGTGCCAGTCCATCTGAACAGTCCCAGAATCTCGTCATTAAGCTACTACATTCTCCCTTCGCGGTATCAATATCGGGCAGGATCAGGGTCTGTCCTCTCGTTCTGCATCGGGGGGAATCCACCTCGCTCGCCAATGAATTGGGGCCGCTCTCTCCTCTCAACGGTAACAAGCTCTCGTATTACGTCACTCCATGCTCCTCTCACCACTCCTCAGAGTTCCCCGGGTCCTCCCAACGTCCGTCCTCTCCATTAATCGTCAAAAGTGTACTGACTTCAACTCCCCCCCGACTTCTCTCAACCACGCATCCCACGGTCTCTACTAAAAGCAATCGCGTTGATACACTAGTCTCATCTCTCTTCTCTCCTGTAACCAGTCTTTTCCCTCTCGTTCGGGTTCGTCAGCGCTCTCTCTTTCATGCGGCTGTCTGTCGTGCCACAGAGAGTGGGAACGAACGTTGCCCGTACTCTCAATTATCTTCTCTCGTTTCTGTGCCTCGCCAGCACAATTATTCGGCACAAAAATCGTCCAAATCTCGACTTCCAACAAAAACACAAGTTCACCGATCTCGGGTCCATTCTACACTACCGACTAGTCCGGTCTCTCGCGTCTATTTCCGTCTTGTGCATCCCGACCACCTCTCTGTCTGTCTCCGTAGTCATCTCCTTATGTCTTCGTCATATCTCTCCCATTTCGTCATCAGTTAGAGTGGTTCGTTCCTCTCAGTCGGGACATGTCTGGGTGAACCTTGGTTCTCGCAGTTCAGTTAAGCTCCGTCGCAGAGTGCAGATATCAGATCGAGTAGCAGTCTTCATCGTCTGCATGCAGAGATCTCAGATATCTCTCTCATCTCCGTCTATCTCCTCAGTCTCCCTCTCATCTCCGTGTCCGTCTCCAACTCCGTCGACGAGAGAGAGGAGATGACTGGATGCATGATCATCAGGACTCTCCCATGGTCGCTTGTGCAGGGTCGGGTGTATTAATAGGAAGTTTTCTACGGGTGTCGGATGAGTCGTCAGTCTCGGGGGGTTCTGTTGATTGCTTGCCTAGCAGGAGGGGTTAGATAAACTCCATCTGGCAGTACAGACAATGTGAGACACGCTGACGAAGGAAAACAATAGTAAGGAAGAATAAAACAACAAAAACATTATATATTAAACAATATATAAGACATGTAAAGACAATAAGTCCTGTCATGAGGGTTAGTGATTGTGTAACAGAAAGTTAGAGAGATGTCTATATCTCTCGACATAGTCTATCACAAGGTACAAAGCTACGAACATACTTATAGTGGGGGCGTATGTATGATACTATGTTGGGTAGACGATCGAGTAGACGATATACAATTGCCTCTTGCTTGCGTGTTCTATTTACCTCACGGAACTCGCCTCTCTCAGGCCTCAGACCTTATCCAGCCTCAAGCCAGGTAGTCATGCCGGGTTGTTCTAAAGGCATAAAGGTGAAGATTCCTTTTATCAGAGATAAGGAGACAGAACTCTACCAGGAGATTTTACTTAAGTGAGGCCGCCGGTCAGTCAGTTTGTAGCCCCTGGGTTTAACTAACCGAGACAAGGTATCCTTCACCGAGACTGAACCTCACTTGGGTTGAAGCACCAGGCAGGACAAGGTAGCCAAGCCCGCCCCAAACCATGCAGGGACACGCAAATGCACTGTGACATATAAAACTTATAAAATCTCTTGTTGCCGTTGAAGAGTTTCGTCATAACATGGTTTTTTTATATCCACAGAATTTCAACTAATTTATATCTTTCTCGCACCGACCCACGGGTGAAATTACAACTTGTGACTCTGAACTGAATATTTCGCTCACAATTATCAACCTTACCACTCACACTGCCACTTGAATCACTGGAGTCCTTACTATCAGGAAGCAATTTTTAAATCTGACCATCAATTAACTGGTGAACATAACTGATACACATGCATATAAAAGCAATAAACACACTTATACAAGTGTATACTCACGGTTATATGAATAGAAATCGTGAAGAGAGAAAGAAGAAGGGGATGAAGAATGATGGACGGGAGTTGGCCTACAGCGCACAGGAGTGGAGAGAGAGGAGCGGATAAGGGTAATAATATTAAAATATGCTACATGATAATCTCCCCCCAATATCCTGCATCAATCCAGTCGCTAATCAAGTCAGTCATCCAATTACAATCGCTATTTTCATAGTATGAAGTTTAACGACAACGAACGACGAACGATATTTTAACGAACGAACGACCCCTCCCCCCCAACACCACCACCTCCCTACCGTGACCTTACACGCCGACTATATTTAACTACAAAAATTAAAGCGAGCATTATTACTGGCAATACCAAAATTGTCCCTCAATGAAAAATCGCAACCTGATAATTGAGTGCATAGTTAAATTAATTAAGAGGAAGGAAAGAAGAAGAATGCTTGGTTAAAAGGGTTGGAGGAAGAAGAGGAGAAATGTGGTTGTATGGGAAGCTGGAACTGTTGCCATTTTTCTTGCGCATAGTGTTCACACGTTGAAAATATGGCAATAAACAGTAACAACAATAATAACATGATAATGATAATTTACACTAATAATAAAACTAATAATATGATAATATATACAATTATATATATTACCCTAATGATAATATTACTAAAAGCAATAAAACAAAAAGGTTCATTCTATGACACGCAATTCTTATCACTACTAAACACCTTCATACCTTTATTTATATTTACTCAGCCAATCAAAAGGTACAGTTCTTCGACAAATTTATTGAAACAAATCCTATCTATCTATCTATCTTTCTGGAAGGAACTCCCCAAGGGATGGCTGCAGAGCAAATTCTCCCATTTATTCCTGGCCTTGCTCTAACCCTTCCATTTCCTCTCTCCCCCTTGCTTCACATACTCCAGCACTCTGTCCCTCCCTTGTCACTGGAGGTCGTCCTCTAGTACCCATCCGGCAATCTAACTGCACTCATACATACTCTCTTAGTTATCTCACTTCATGCCATCCTTTTTATATGACCAAACACGTCAGAGTATTGTGTTTCTCCCTTCAACCACTCCACATGTCATCCCTCAACCCTTCTGACACTGCAAACCTGTACAACCCTACACACTTTCATTACTTTCACCATCCCATTCTTCTCACACCCCCGGCATTTCTCAAACAGCTCATTTTTCAACGCTTGCATCCTCGACCTTATGTCTTACAATTCAAACACGAAAGTCTCCATTTCTGTAGTGCAATTATTGCCTCTCGCAGTACATTTTTCACCTCTAATACGACACAATCCCTTCCTTTCATCATCCCGCCTCAGGGAATCCTTCAGCTTTCCTCCCTTGCAACACTTTCTCCCTCGCACCTTTAGGGAGGGTAAGTATTCAGAAGTCCGAATTTATAAAAAACCTACGAAAATTAGGTTTTGGCATCTTAGCCAGGCTGCTATCCGCAGCTGCTGCTAGATGGTATGTTCATTTAAAACCTTTGCGCATATTTCAAATGCCCTACGCGCGTTTAAAGGGCTAATACGCCAGCGGATTGGTTGCCATATCATCTACTACAAATTTAGTTTTCCCTTTTTTTTTCAATTATCTTGTTTTATTTTACTGAAAAAACATTGTTGTGGTTGCTGTACGATACAGCAAACCCCAGAAAAGTAAGCCTACTCTTCGTAGCTACGAGAGTAGGCCTACTGGGGAAACATCCCGGGGGAAAACGCGCTTATCAAACCACCCTGGGTGATGTGAAAATAGTTTTTTAACAAAGGCACAGGCCTTCTAGAAGTCATGATAAGGTGTAGGTTTTTTAATTATTTATATTTTGGTCTATTAGATGCAAAGGCCCCATCGCCGCTAAAATCGCCGCCAAGGAATTGCTCTGGATACTTGCTTCAAGATGCCTGATCTTTTTTCATATATTGATTACTTTCTGATCTGTTTTTATTTTGGAATCTTTATTCAAAGAGTTAATATAACTTACAGAGTTGAATTTCTGTTAATGGATTCGTAATAGGAGTAATTTGTAGCCGCTGTTGAGGACCGTTTTTCTCAAATTACTTTTGTTGGTTTCCAATATTTCTATAAGTGCACTACTTGCTCACTTTGTAACCAATTTTGAAATTTTTTAAGTTTGGTTTTTATCAGTATGATATAGAGAAGGATGTCCCTCTTGCTAAAATATTTTTATATATGAAAAAAATGATGTCTTAATTACATCTTAATTACATTACATCAAAATTACATCTTGTTGTAGTTTTTTTTTTGTACTTCGTTCATTACATATATCTTAAGAACTTACAAAACAGTCAAATTCCAGCAACCACTTTAATGGAACAAATTTCCACTTTAAAATGACTTGAAAAATAAACATTAAGTAGCAAAACTGAAGTAGGAGTAAAAGCTTGAAGAATTAACGTTAAAAAAAAAAAAAAAAAAAGAAAATATCATCAAATGTCTTTATTTTTTGGTGGTGAAGCAGTTTTTTGTTTATAGTCCCAACATTGTGTAAGGTTTCATAAAATTTCAACCATTTCCTTCTTATAGGATGACCTGAATGCTTACCCCTCCCCTTAATGCACATAGATGGACCAGATACTTAAATTCTTACACAATCACATTGGTCCTGATATAATTACAGCACCCTTCAGATAGTTTCAGTCTTACCCCCCCCAACCCCTCCTCTCCTCTCTCATATATTTCCTTCCATTAGTTTTGCTTCATTTATCTATATGTACAGTCGACCTGAGACCCCGAGATGGATTTGGTTATCTGGCCCCACAAGTTTTCGATGGGGTTCAGGTCCCAGGGGTTCGGGCAGGCCTTGGAGGCCGGATGACTATGGGTGGTTGTTGAACCAATTTGGAAAACACTCCTTGCATTATGGACAGAAGCATTGTCCATGGCGATGTAGATGGCTGAAGTGGAGGGATGAGCGTCGCCCATACTGTTGGTAAGCATCACTCATCCCAGGATCCTCACATATTGTGGCGGCAGTGATGCCGATCTTCTATGTTGTGAGCTCACCGGGTCCACTGGCAGCCATCCATCCCCATAGCCCTGCTGTGGACCTTCCACTGCGTCGCGATGCTTGGAATTTGTCTTCGACTCATACCTTTAAAAATAACAGTACTTCCCTAATGGAACCAAACCATTTTATAGACCATCAATTACCAGACAGGAAAGGCATGGAATCGTGCAGCATTTAAATAAAATTGAATAGGCTTTTTATCGAGGAAAGATAGCTCCTCAAACGATTTTCTAACGTTAAGTGATTTTCGTGTTAAACAAAACTATGTTATGCACATTTGTGTCAGTAAAAGCTATCTGTTTTACTTATTACATCAAACTTGAGCTTAACATGTGACGACTATTATTATGCAGCTGAAAAACCATACAGTGCGATCTCTAACTTAAAGTAACCACAACCAAATATACCCTGCCCTCCAACATCCAAACAACCCCACTGAAACCGTAGTTATCTGGAATCCAACTTTGCAAACTCAATCATGGGTTTATTGTTTGGCTTGCTGCTTGTGACCTTGAGGCTTAGAGTGTGAGATTGATGGACCAGTATTATACCAATGTGATTGAGTGTGGATGTAGGAGTGTGAAAAAAGTGTGTCAGCAATAGCCGGTTCACTCACTGCATATGGAGAACCCCGTAATTTTCAGTAGTTTGGTTTTATTTCCTTAATGCTGAACCGCCTACTCGAATGGGCTAAATATTTTGGCTCATAAGAATCAGTTATAAAGACCACGGTGCATTACCCATCGCTCACCTTATGTTAAAAAAAAAAAAAATTCAGCCGACTTTATTTCTGTGCATCTCTCTCTCTCTCTCTCTCTCTCCTCTCCTCTCTCTCTCTCTCTCTCTCTCTCTCTCTCTCGCTCTCTCTCTCTCTCTCTCTCTCTCTCTCTCTCTCTCTCTCTCTCTCTCTCTCTCTCGCTCTCTCTCTCTCTCTCTCTCTCTCTCTCTCTCTCTCTCCTCTCTCTCTCCTCTCTCTCTCTCTCTCTCTCTCTTCTCTCTCTCTCTCTCTCTGTCTCTCTTGGGTCTCTCTTCTCTCCTCTCTCTCTCTCTCTCTCATCTCTCTCTCTCTCTCTCTACTACCTCTCTCTCTCTCCCGCTCCTCATGGTATGGAACCATTCCAATTATCCTATTACGATACATTGGGGGTAATAATGGACTTGTTATTTACCAAATATCAATACATGAAAACAGCAGAGCTGTAATAAGCAAATAATAATACTGTAAAAGGCTACTTGGCATCGTGTCGGAGGCGGGTGATGATTTGCTGACAGTGACCGGCAGCGGCAGCCCTCGCAGCCTATAGTCCTATTCTGGGTGGATTCCTGGGCTGGGAGCTGCTCGATGCCTCCCAGTGTTTTGTAAGACGTCGCTGATTGGCTGATAGACTCGGGCTGAGTGATGGTGGTGGTGGTACCCTTGCCTCGCCGCTACCAAAACCTTTGCGTTCCCTCAGAAAAATATTCTCATTTCTTTGTCTTAACTCACCTCTTACACAAGATAGGCCTATTTTGTTGCATCCAGTGAATCAGTCAGTGATTGGTCAACAATAACACCGCTATTCGTAACTCTTGGCCCCAGACATAACTACGTCACGTTGTTTACATCGGTGCATTGTGGGGATACTGCGGGGTCGCCGCGGGTGGACCTACGAAAGGAAAACTACGGCGATGGAATAATTTTCGAGTTTAGTTTGCGTCGAATTGATATTCCGGTGCTTATATTACTGTGCTTCTGTTCTCGCTGACACACTATAAGATAAGACCTGAGGAATGGCTGATGTCAGAGGCTTCTAACCCAAGAAAACAGAGTCATAACAGAGCCTCGTCACAAGGTAAGCACCTGGTAGGTACGTAATGTGTCCCTACCACTTGCCTTACTCTTAATGAGACTCTGCTGTGACGGTTTTCCTGGTTTAGAAGCCTTCGCACATCAACCATCACTCAGGTCTTCTCTATGCTGTCAGCGAGCACGGAAATATAGGCCCTGGAATATCATTTTGCCCAAAACAACTCAAATTTTCTCAATCGTCGAATCTTCTCTTTGGTTAGGTTGTACATATTCATGGTTATGATAGTATAAAACTACCTTATTCATTGAGTTCCTTTTATTGTCTTTCCTTCATAATAATTAGTGTTACATCATGGTTTTAAGTGTTTTACTTGACGAGCCAATTGAATACCCTTGAGTACTATACCAACATCACCAACCTTTGCTTGATTTATCTTATTACTCCATCCATACACAAGTTGCATAGCCACGGTGACATTACCCATCCTGCCTCAGGTACCTCTGGTACTGTCCGTCTAAAAACAGGGGGGGGGGGGTGGGATATTATTTTGTCCTACACAAATCGGTGAAAACTCGCCGACAGTAATGGTTAGGTTGGTAATCCGTCATTTCACCCACCATGCCATTTCGCCACACCATAGAGTCATTTCGCCACAGGTATAGGAAAACTTGTGCCTTGTCATTGTGGCTGTTTACGTAGGTCCCTTTACGCGGAAGTTTTCGTACTTAACTGATATTGTTTTATTTTTCTTCATCTTCTTTCAATAATAAATGTACATGGAAAAAACTACCTAAAATATCCAATCTTTTATTTGTGTAAGCAATTAATGGTATCACTTAATACCGTATATATTCACCTGGGACTTGGTAATGGCCGAGGGAATGTACAGATTCTGAGATTATCATTGAGTTGTTGACTGCTCCTATTGGATGATAAAATGATGGGTAAATAATAACAAGAATAATAACAACACCTATATTTATAAAGAAATTCCGTTTATCACCAATATATATTTTAAACCCTTCATCACTTAATTTCTGTAAACTATATCGCCCTTTCTCCTGCTGGTGATACTTAAGATACAAATAAATAATGATGTGTATCATGCGACGCGCGGTAACCTTGCCACGGGGACTAAAGTATTACAACCCAGATGTTACTCGACTTGTTGTCTGCTCTGAGCTATGAAATGAATGAAACTGAGCCAACCCGGTTTCAACGAGACACGGACCAGTTGACCTCTTTTCCACGTTGTGTAGACAGGTTAATTACTTCCCAATGGGTTTTTTTTGCTTCTGTGTGATGGTGGTGTGTATTGGTATAGGGGGTATGTGGTATTGTGTGTTGGTGGTGTTTTAGAGGTGTGAGTATTAATTTGGTGTGTATTGTGGTGTGGAGCATGTGGTGGTGTTGGTGGTGTGGTGTGTGTTGGTAGTGGTGTGCAGTGTTGTGATCGTAGGGGATGTGTGGTGGTGGTGGTGGGGGGGTGTGGTGTTGGTAGGGGTGTAGGTATTGGTGTGTGGTTGTGGTGTGTGTGGGTGGTTGGTAGGGTGTGTGGTGAAGGTATTGGTGTGGGTGTTGTGGTAGTACTTGGGGTGGTTTGTGTAGTGTTGGTGGTTGTGGTGTGTTGGGTGGTGGTGGTGGTGGAGGTAAAAGTGATGGAGTGGATGATGAAATACTCCTCAGGAAACATTATCAGATTACTAAAAAGTGAGGTGTCCATGGAAAACTCGTGAGAGAAAATCGCATTCGTCTGTCTCTTTATACTCCGATTCAGATGTAATATTAAGGCGTGGTGGGCTGGTATTTGATAGATGGAAGGGGTGGGAGGTGGTGGCGAAACTCTGAAAGTCTAACACATTATCACTCGAATACCCATACTCCCGCCAACAATGTCAGGGGAGGATGAGAGGATGAGGACATGCCAATTGTAGGGAAGTAGGACAAACACTACATTCCTACCCGTAGGTAATATCTTTTGTTTAGAACATAAGAACCATAATAAAGTAAGG
>JACEEZ010008971.1:20000-35000 GCA_016584305.1 Chionoecetes opilio
AACATTATATATTAAACAATATATAATATAAAAAATAAGTCCTATGGGGTTGATATTTGAAGAAATTTTCGTAGGAAGTTGAAGAAAAAAAATGTGGGCGTATGTTTCTGTGAGACGAAACGAATACAATGCTCTTGCTTGCAGTGTTCTATTTACCTCACGGAACTCGGCTCTCTCGGGCCTCAGACCTATCCAGCCTCAAGCCAGGTAGTCATGCCGGGTTGTTCTAAAGGCATAAAGAGAAGATTCCTTTATCAGAGATAAGGAGACCGAACTCTTACCAAGGAGGATTTTACTAAGTGAGGCGCCGGTCAGCAGGTTGTAGCTCCCTGGGTTAACATAACCGAGACCAAATTATCCTTCACCGAGACTGAACCTCACTGTGGTTGGAAGCAGCCAGGCAGGGACAAGGTAGCCAAGCCCCGCCCCAACCAATGCAGGGACACGCAATGCACATGTGACATATAAAAACTTATAAAATCTCTTGTTGCCGTGGAAGAGTTTCGTACATAACATGGTTTTTTTTATATCCACACGAATTTCAACTAATTTATATTCTTTCTCGCACACGACACGGGTGAAGGTCAACTTGTGAACTCTGAACATGAATATTTCGCTCACAATATCAACCTTACCACTCACACTGCCACTTGAATTCCACTTGAGTCATTACGTATCAAGGAAGCAATTTTAAATCTGACACATCAATTAACTGGTGAACATAACTGATACACATGAGATAAAAGCAAATAAACACAACTTATAAAGATGTATACTCACGTTATAAAGAATAGAAATCGTGAAAGAGAGAAAGAAAGAAGGGGATGAAGAATGATGGACGGGAGTGGCTACAGCGCACAAGGAGTGAGAGGAGAGAGAGAGCGAGATAAGGGTAATATATTCAAATATAACCACATGATAATCTCCCCCCAATATCTGCATCAATCACAGTCGCTAATCAAGTCAGTCATCAATCACAATCGCTATTTTCATAGATGAGTTTAACGAACGAACGAACGAACGAACGATTTTAACGAACGAACGAACCCCTCCCCCCCAACACCACCACCTCCCTACAGTGACCTTACACGCCGAATATATTTAACTACAAAAATTAAAGCTAGCATTAATTACTGGCAATACCAAATTGTCCCTCATGAAAATCGCAACTGATAATTGAGTGCATAGTTAAATTATTAGAGGAGGAAGAAGAATGCTTGGTTAAAAGGGTTGGAGGAAGAAGAGGAGAAAATGTGGTTGTATGGAAGCTGGAACTGTTGCCATTTTCTTGCGCATAGTGTTCAAACGTTGAAAAATATGGCAATAAACAGTAACAACAATAATAACAATGATAATGATAATTACACTAATAATAAAACTAATAATAATGATATATATAACAATTTATATATTACCCATAATGATAATATTAATAACAGCAATAAAAACAAAAGGTTCATTCTATGACACGCAATTCATTTATCACTACTAAACACCTTCATACCTTTAATTTATATTTACTCAGCAAATCAAAAGGTACAGTTCTTCGACAAATTTATTGAAAAAAATCTATCTATCTATCTATCTTTCTGGAAGGAACTCCCCAAGGGGATGGCTGCGACAAAAGTCTCCATTTATTCCTGTCCTTGCTCTAACCCTTCCATTCCTCTCTCCCCCTTTCTTTCACATACTCCAGCACTCTGTCCTCCCTTGTCACTGGAGGTCGTCCTCTAGTACCCACCGCATCTACTACACTCATACATACTCTCTTAGTTATCTCACTTCATGCCATCCTTTTTATATGACCAAACCACGTCAGAGTATTGTGTTTCTCCCCTTCAACCACTCCACATGTCATCCCCTCACCCTTACATGACACTGCAAACCTGTACAAACCCTACACACTTTCATTACTTTCACCATCCATTCTTCTCACACCACCGGCATTTCTCAAACAGCTCATTTCAACTGCTTGCATCCTCGACCTTTGTCTTACATTCAACACGAAAGTCTCCATTTCTGTAGGTGCAATTATTGCATCTCTCAGTACATTTTTCACCTCTATACACACAGTCCTTCCTTTCATCATCCGCCTCAGGGATCCATTCACTTTCCTCCCTTGCAACACTTTCTCCCGTCGCACCTTTAAGGGGAGGGGTAAGTATTCAGAAGCCGAATTTAATAAAAAAAATACGAAAATTAGGTTTTGGCATCTTCAGCCAGCTGCTATCATCAGCTCTGCTAGATGTATGTTCATTTAAACCTTTGCGCATATTTCAAATGCCCTACGCGCGTTTAAAGGGCTAATACGCCAGGGATTGTTGCCATATCATCTAATACAAATTTAGTTTTCCCTTTTTTTCAATTATCTTGTTATTTTATCTGAAAAAAAATTGTTGTGGTTGCTGTACGATACAGCAACCCCAAGAAAGTAAGCCTACTCTCGTAGGCCTACGAGAGTAGGCCTACTGGGGAAACTCCGGGGGGAAAAACGCGCTTATCAAACCACCCCTGGGGTGATGTGAAAATAGTTTGAACAAAGGCAAGGCCTTCTAGGAAGGTCCTGATAAAGGTATGTAGGTTTTTTATTATTTATATTTGGTCTATTAGATGCAAAGGCCCATCGCCGCTAAAATCGCCGCCAAGAATTGCTCTGGATACTTGCATTCAAGATGCTGTATCTTTTTTATATATTGATTAATTTCTGATCTGTTTTTTATTTTGGAATCTTTATTAAAAGAGTTATATAACTTACAGAGTTGAAATTTCTGTTAAATGGATTGTAATAGGAGTAATTTGTAGCCAATCTTTGAGGACCGTTTTCTCAGAATTACTTTTTGATTGGTTTCCAATATTTCTATAAGTGCACTACTTGCTCAATTTGTAACCAATTTTGAATTTTTAAGTTTGTTTTGATCAGTATGATATAGAGAAGGATTCCTCTTGCTAAAATATTTATATATGAAAAAATGATGTCTTAATTACATCTTAATTACATTACATCAAAATTACATCTTGTTGTAGTTTTTTTTTGTACTTCGTAAATTACATATATCTTAAAAACTTACAAAACAATTCAAATTCCAGCAACCACTTTAATGGAAACAAATTTCCACTTTAAAATGAACTTTGAAAATAAACATTAGTAGCAAAACTGAAGGAGGAGTAAAAGCTTGAAGAATTAACGTTAAAAAAAAAAAAAAAAAAAAAAAATATCATCAAAATGTCTTTATTTTTGGTGTGAAGCAGTTTTGTTATAGTCCCAACATTGTGTTAAGGTTTCATAAAATTTCAACCATTCCTTCTATAGGATGACCTGAATGCTTACCCCTCCCCTTAATGCACATAGATGGACCAAGATACTTAAATTCTTACACAATACACATGTGTCTGATATAATTACAGCACCTTCAGATAGTTCAGTCTTACCCCCCCCACCCCTCCTCTTCCTCTCTCATATATTTCCTTTCCATTAAGTTTGCTTCATTTATCTATATGTACAGTCGACCTGAGACCACCGAGATGATTTGGTTATCTGGGCCCACAAGTTTTCGATGGGGTTCAGGTCAGGGGTTCGGGCAGGCCATTGGAGCCGGATGACGTCTGGGTGGTTGTTGAACCAATTTTGAACACTCCTTGCATTATGGACAGAAGCATTGTCCATGGCGATGTAGAATGGCTGAAGTGGAGGGATGAGCGTCGCCCATACTGTTGGTAGCATCACTTCATCCAGGATCCTCACATATTGTGCGGCAGTGAGGCGATCTTCTATTGTTGTGAGCTCACCGGGTCCACTGGCAGCCATCCATCCCCATAGCCCTGCTGTGATCCTTCCACTGCGTCGCGATGGCTGGATGTTCTGCGACTCATACCTTTAAAAATAACAGGTACTTACCCTATGGACCAAACCATTTTATAGACATCAATTACCAGACAAGGACAAGGCATGGAATCGTGCAGCATTTAAATAAAATTGATTAGGCTTTTTATCGAAGATAGCTCCTAAAACGATTTGCTAAAGTTAAGTGATTTTCGTGTTAAACAAACTATTGTTTATGCACATTTGTGTCAGTAAAAGCTATCTAGTTTTACTTATTACATCAAACTGAGTTTAAATGTGACTACTATTATTAGTGCAGCTGAAAAGACCAGACAGTGCGATCTCTAACATTAAGTAACCACAAACAAATATACCCTGTCCTCCAACATCCAACAACCCAACTGAAACGTAGTATCTGGATCACAACTTGCAACTCAATCATGGGTTATTGTTGGCTTGCTGCTTGTGACCTTGAGGCTTGAGTGTGGAGATGATGGACCAGTATTATACACAATGTGATGAGTGTGAGTGTAGGAGTGTGAAAAAAAGTGTGTCTAGCAATAGCCGTTCACTCACTGCATATGGAGAACCCCGTATTTTCGAGTAGTTGGTTTTATTCCTTAATGCTGAACAGCCTAACATCGAATGGGCTAAATAATTTTGGCTCATAAGAATCAGTATAAGACCAGCGGTGCATTACCATCGCTCACCTTATGTTAAAAAAAAAAAAAATTCAGCCGGACTTTATTTCTGTGCATCTCTCTCTCTCTCTCTCTCTCTCTCTCTCTCTCTCTCTCTCTCTCTCTCTCTCTCTCTCTCTCTCTCTCTCTCTCTCTCTCTCTCTCTCTCTCTCTCTCTCTCAAGCACTCTCTCTCTCTCTCTCTCTCTCTCTCTCTCTCTCCTCTCCTCTCTCTCCTCTCTCTCTCTCTCCTCCTCTCTCTCTCTCTCTCTCTCTCTCTCTCTCTCTCTTCCTCTCTCTCTCTCTCTCTCTCTCTATTCTCTGCTGACTCTCTCCTCTCTCTCTCTCTCGTCATGTTATGAAACATTCAGTATCTTTACGTTACATTGGTAAAATGGATGTATTACCAAATAAGCAATACATGAAAACAGCAGAGCTGTAATAAGCAAATAATAATACTGTAAAAGGCTACTTGGCATCGTGTCGGGGAGCGGGTGATGATTTGACTGACAGGTGACCGGCAGGCGGCAGCCTCGCAGCCTATAGTCTATTCCTGGGTGGATTCCTGGGCTGGGAGCTGCTCGATGCCTACCCGAGTTTGTAAGGACGTCGCTGATTGGCTGATAGACTCGGGCTGAGTGATGGTGGTGGTGGTACCTTGCCTCGCCGCTACCAAAACCTTTGCGTTGCCTCAGAAAAATATTCTCATTTCTTTGCTTAACTCACCTCTTACACAAGATAGGCCTATTTTGTTTGCATCAGTGAATCAGTCAGTGATTGGTCAACAATAACACGCTATTCGTAACTCATTGGGCCCCAGACATAACTACGTCACGGTTTGTTTACATCGGTGCATTGTGGGGATAAGGCGGGGTCGCCGCGGGTGGACCTACGAAGGGAAAACTACGGCGATGGAAGAATTTCGAGTTATTTTGCGCGAAATTGATATTCCAGGTGCTATATTACTGTGCTCTGTTCTCGCTGACAACACTATAGAGAAGACCTGAGGTAATGGCTGATGTGCAGAGGCTTCTAAACCAAGAAAACAGAGTCATAACAGAGCCTCGTCAAAAGGTAAGCAACTGGTAGGTACGTAATGTGTCCCTACCACTTGCTTACTTCTTAATGAGACTCTGCTGTGACGGTTTTCCTGGTTTAGAAGCCTTCGCACATCAACCATCACCTCAGGTCTTCTCTATGCTGTCAGCGAGCACGGAAATATAGCACCTGGAATATCAATTTTGCCCAAAACAACTCAAATTTTTTTCATCGTCGTAATCTTCTCTTTGTAGGTTGTACATATTCATGGTTATGATAGTATAAAACTACCTTATTCATTGAGTTCCTTTTATTGTCTTTCCTCATAATAATTAGTGTTACATCATGGTTTAAGTGTTACTTGACGAGCCAATGAATACTCTTGAGTCTATACCAACATCACCAACCTTTGCTTTGATTTATCTTATTACTCCATCCATAAACAAGTTGCATAGCCACGGTGACATTACCCATCCCTGCCTCATGGTACCTGCATGGTACTGTCGTCTACCGATATTTTTGTCCCTACACAAATCGGGAAAACTCGCCGACAGTAATGGTTAGGTTGGTATCCGGTCATTTCACCCACATGCCATTTCGCCACACCATAGAGTCATTTCGCCCACAGGTATAGGAAAACTTGTGCATTGTCCATTGGTGGCTGTTTACGTAGGTCACCTTTACGCGGAAGTTTTCGTACTTAATACTGATATGTTTTATTTTCTTCATCTTTCTTTCAATAATAAATGGCACATGGAAAAAAACTACCTAAAATATATCTTTATTTGTGTAAGCAATTATGTTTCACTTAATACAGTAACTATATTTCCACCTGGTACTTGGTAATGGCCGGAGGAATGTACAGATTCTGAGATTATCATTGAGTTGTTGACTGCTCCTATTGGATGATAAAAATGATGGTAATAATAACAAGAATAATAACAACACCAATATTTATAAGAAATTCCGTTTTATCACCAAATATATATTTTAACCATTCATCACTTAATTTCCTGTAAAACTATATCGCCCTTTCTCCTGCTGGTGATAACTTAATATACAAATAAATATGTGTGTATCATGCGACGCGCGGGTAACCTTGCCAGCGGGGACTAAAGTAATTACAAACCAGATGTTACTCGACTTGATTGTCTGCTCTGAGCTATGAATGAATGAAACTGAGACAACCGGTTTCAACGAGACCAGACCAGTTGACCTCTTCACGTTGTGTAGACAGGTTAATTACTTCCCCAATGGTTGCTTCTGTGTGATGGTGGTGTGTAGTGGTATAGGGGTATGTGGTTGTGGTGTGGTGGTGTTAGAGGTGTGAGGTATTAATTGGTGTGTATTGTGGTGGTGGAGATGTGTGGTGTTGGTGGTGTGGTGTGTGTTGGTAGTGGTGGTGCAGTGTTGTGATCGTAGGGATGTGTGGTGGTGGTGGTAGGGGGGTGTGGTGGTGGTAGGGGTGTGAGGTATTGGTGTGTGGTTGTGGTGTGTGTGTGGTGGTGGTAGGGGTGTGTGGTGTAAGGTATTGGTGTGTGTGGTGGTAGTACTGTAGGGGTGTGTGTGTAGTGGTGGTGGTATGTGTGTGTTGGGTGGTGGTGGTGGTGGAGGTAAAAGTGATGGAGTAGATGTGAAATAACTCCTCAGGAAAATATCAGATTACTAAAAAGTGAGTGTCATGGAAGAACTCGTGAGAAGAAAATCGCATTCGTCTGTCTCTTTATAACTCCGAATTCAGATGTCAATATTAAGGCGTGTGTCTGTAGTTGATAGATGGAAGGTGGTGGAGAAACTCTGAGAAGTCTAACACTTAATCACTCGAATACCCATACTCCTCCAAACAATGTCAGGGGAGGATGAGGAGGAGGAAATGCAATGGTAAGGGAAAGTAGGACAAACACTACATTCCTACCCGGAGGTAATATCTTTGTTTAGAACATAAGAACATAAGAAAGTAAGGAAGCTACAAGAGGCCGTGAGACCTACACGAGGTAGTTCCTGTTACCTAACTCTACCTATATCCACCTCTCTTCCCCATCCATGAATTTATCCAGACTCCTTTTAAAGACCCCAATAGACTCCGCATTGACCACCTGACGACTTAGTCCATTCCAATCATTCACCACCCTATTTGTGAACCAGTTTCTCCCAATTTCCTTTTTATATCTACGCTCCTTGAATATATGTTTGGGGATAGTCTGGTTTGGTTCCTAGCTAGGGCCTTTATTAATGCTAGATATAGAAAGTGAAACATAAATAGCCGTATAATCGCACAACCCGACAAACAAATATACAATAAGATGAATTAATGAATGAATGGTTTTGGAGGGAAAGGTATAAAGGGCGTCGGATAAACTGACTGATGGATAAGAGGTAAAAACTGACAGAATCATGAAAAAAATACATAGAACAATAAAGCTCACGCGGGTGTGTTTCCCTGAGGCGGGAATAGGTGGTTAGTGATAGGATAGAGCCTTAACCACAAAGTATACCTAACCTAACCTAACCTTAACCACAAAGTATACCTAACCTAACCTAACCACAAAGTATACCTAACCTAACCTAACCTAACCTTAACCACAAAGTATACCTAACCTAACCTTAACCACAAAGTATACCTAACCTAACCTTAACCACAAAGTATACCTAACCTAACCTTAACCACAAAATATACCTAACATAACCTAGCCCCAAAGTATACCTAACCTAACCACAAAGTATACCTAACCTAACCTAACCCCAAAGTATACCTAACCTAACCTAACCTTAACCACAAAGTATATATTATATAAGTATATTATTACAAGAAAATATTATGAAATGAAAAGAAAATACATTTCTAAGATAAATGAAGAAATGTATCATTTCAAGACTAAATCATTATTAGATAAACAATATAAAGCCATAAATAATGTTTAACATGGAAGAAAATGTTGAAGAATTGTATAAAGCGACGATTATAAAGGTGTTGCCGTGGGAGTATGTTTTCACTTTTTCAGTCAATCCACGACGGCCTTTCATGTAAAAGCGTTGTCATTAGCAAGGTTGTGAGACGGCTGTGACGCTGTCTTGTGTGTATTAAAATTTTTTGAAATGTAGCGTAGAGAGATGAGTGACATTGTTCAGTACGTGCCGGTCAGCTGGGTATACTCTTCCCCCACAGTATTAGACTGTGCTCTCGTCTACCAAAATTCTCGTCCCAACAGGGTCGACGAGATCTCGAGTACCATAAGCTAAAGCAGACCTTTATATTTTTCCCTATCTGAATGGCTTCCTCGCTTTCTCGTAATGGAACTAACATTTTATTCCATCTGACAGCGTTGGAAACAAGACTGTTTGGATGTGATGTGACCACAACTTCATTTGCCTGAGATTGTTATAAGACTTTTCCCTACGTAGCTGGGTAGGAGTAATCTCCTTTGTTTGGAAAACTTTCGTTATTGGGCACCACGGATTTCGAGGACGAAACTTAATTTTCCTAAATAGATGTTGTTTTCTTGATTTAATGTCACAGTATAGAAAATATTTCCTCCAAAAACGGGTGGAAATTTAATAAACGCACATCTAAACTTTTAAGAAACCAATAGGAACTCTCGCCGAAACGCCAACCGAGAACTCTCGCCGACGTGGAAATTTTTCGGCGACAGTTCCACTGGTAATAGATGAAAAAGAAGAATTAAAAGTTATTTCATTATTGCACACAAACTTTTCTCGCTTGTCCAGAACACTGAAGCTGCAGTTTGACATTGGTAACTGGTGACACTGGTTGGTGGTTGGTAACGTAACTTGACCTAAATGGGGATGCCCCCCCCCCCCCCCCCCCCAGATCCCCCTTCTCGTTTACTAACCCTCTAAGCTGCAGATAACACTGGTCGACAAAAAAAAATCGAAGATATGGTTCTGGACTAAATAAAAGCTGATTATAGGTAGATCGACCTGCCTGAACTCGAATTGATGTTCAATTAACTCTATCACGTCCAGTTTTTGAGAACCAACGCAATTCATGAAAAAATATGGGTTTTAAAATCAGCAAAAATAGGTTTCACCAATGTTTTCATTTTAAACTCTTAATCTTTTCTTTTCTCAAGCCTATTTTAGGGCAGTGCAGTGTTTTTGAGTCAGTGTGGTTTGTGCAGTGACAGGGGAGGGTTGTGCGCGCTGCGTATTGGCGAGGGGTTAGCAGGCTGTGTAGTACATTTTTACCTACTGATCGTACAGCTATTGACTTTATGTTTAAACATTTTATTTTTCTTTGCAGATATGATGTATTTGATTTAGTGGAGTCCTAATTTAGTTGATTCCGTATATAGTACCTTGTACCGGGCTGTGATGGAGCGCCGTAACTTTTGTGAATGCATCGGACAGTTTTTGTTAACATATGTGGAATTTTTACCCCTGACAGTCTGAAGAAACCTCTTACAAAGAATGTTAAAGCAGCTTATCTGCATTACTTCAAGTGCCGTATAGGTGATCAAGATAAGAAGTGGGCCCCTCACGTAGCATGCAACCCCTGTGTGAACCACTTGAATAAATGGATGCGTGGCAAACGGCCATCAGGCATGGCATTCGGCATCCCAATGGTTTGGCGTTGAACAAAAAGGATCACAGTACTGCCCTGCTACTTCTGCCTCACTAACATCAAAGATATTCAGTAAAAACGCGAGCAAAAATCAGGTATCCTGACGTACCTTCTGCCATCGGGGCCTGTGCCACATGGTCCTGATCTCCCAGTTCCAAATATTCCAATTGCAAGTGCTAAAAGTGAATCAGATTCGAACGAGGAGGATAATCCCATGGATACAGACTTTCAAGAAATGGCAGACAACAGAGAGCCCAAATTCATCAGTCAGGAAATGCCTACATGACCTTGCTGGGGACCTAGATTTACCCAAGGAGAAAAGTAAAAGTCCTTGGATCTCGTCTCAAGGAATGGAATTTGCTAAGAAAGGAGTTCTCATCACAACGTTTCGTCGTAGACATAAAGAACTTTCAAGTTTTCTTCAAGATTGAACACAAGCTCTGTTACTGCTTTGATGTTGACACACTCATGGAACAACTTTGTGAGTCCCCACACTTATGATAAGAGTGAGTGGCGGCTGTTCATAGATTCGGGAAAAAAAACATGCAAAGGCCGTTCTTCTGCATAAAGGAAATAAGCTTCCGAGTGTTCCAATTGCGCATGGCCATGAAATGAGTGAAACTTATGAAACTATGAAGATTTTGTTATCTGCTGTTAAATATGAAGAACATCAGTGGAATCTGTGTGGGGACCTGAAGGTAATCTCCTTGCTTCAGGACTCCAGTTAGGTTACACTAAGCACATGTGTTTTCTTTGTTTGTGGGACTCTAGAGCGGACAGCAAACATTACAAAAAAAAGGGAAATGGCCAGCACGACCGAAAAGACTCACCTGGCGGGTTCAACTGTATGTACAAACCTCTTGTTGACAGTGAAAAGGTGTACTTACCTCCATTGCATCTGAAACTTGGGTTAATGAAAATTTGTAAAGGGCCTTTGGATCAAAATGGTGCTGGCTTTCAGTATTTGTTAGCAAAGTTTGAACGCACTGTCTGAAGCCAAAGTAAAGGCAGGTGTTTTCAATGGCCCTCAAATTCGTCAACTACTCCAATGATGATTTTACTTTGTAAAGAGCCTAACTGCCCTGGAAAAAGCTGCTTGGAAAAAGCTTTTTGGCTGTTATAAAAAACTACTTAGGTAATGTTCGAGCATCGAATTATGAGGAACTTGTAAATGACATGTTTGAAGAGTTACCATGCGCTTGGGGCTTGGATGTTCACTCAAAAACCACTTTTTTCCCTTCACATCTTGGGTTTCTTCCCAAAAAATCTTGGCGCGGTCAGTGATGAGCAGGGGAACGTTTTCCACCAGGACATTGCCAACCATGGAAACCCGATATCAAGGGCGATTCAGTCCCAACTGATAGGGGACTATTGCTGGACGCTACAACGTTTAAAGTAGCTGCCCCCTACAAACGAAAGAGCAAACTACAGAAAACACTTTTGATGTACTATGGGGGCAGGTGTAGTACTTTTGTGTATTAGGGATAGTTTTGATCATATATGTATATTTAATACCAATTTGAGATCTTGACTGTTCTTCTGAAGAACAGTCTAGAAACTGACTGTTCTTCGAATTAGCGCATCTTTCTCTCAAAAAAAATCTCGAAGTTGTGTTCCAAAATACAGATAAATATATATAATATATATATATATAATATATATATATATATATATATATATATAATAATATATATATTTTTATATATATATATATTATATAAAGTCAAAATTTACTGTGATTTGGCATATTTTCGGATATTTCCAAGATGTGGCACATTTTCGGATATATTTGGAACATAATTTAAGTATATTTTTTGTCAGATATGTACATTAGGTCCTAAATAAAGCCGCAGACACCACCAAATTTATTACGAGTAATATATATTAACGTAGGGGGATTGTTTCGATTAATTTATAATTATATATACGTATATAATTATAATACTATTAAAATTTTAAATGCAGATATTTCAAAAACTATACGTGCTAAAAGAAAAAGCAATGCCAATTTTTTAAATCAGCAGCTAAAATGCTTTCCCAAACCCCCACACAACGAAATCAGAACCATTTTTAGTGTCGACCAGTGAATCTAACCACATAACCTAGCCTAGCTGTTCAGTCTATTGCTGGTATTTACCCAATTCCTGAAGGCGAGAAACACTGGGTAAAAGCTTATCAAATGTATATATGGGGTACTATAGGCTAATATCATTATCAAGAACTGTCGCCGAAAATAGGAACAATCGCCGAAGTGAAATATTGAAACACCCGCCGACGTCGGGGGAGAAATTTCCCATTGGCGACAGTTCCAGGTACCCATTAATTTACCCGTGCAGAAAAAAAACCACTTTTTTACTGTAATGATATGTAGGGACATATATATTTGCTTGTGATGGGGCAAGACTTTCACTACTTGGCTGTGATAGCATGCATCAGTATGCCAACATGTTTCCTATGGTTTCTGTAAAGCAAAGGAATGCTGTTTTTATTATTTGAATTGATGGGAACATCTGCTTTTTTTGTTGTTAATAGGGATGGTTGTTAATACTCATTTTCTGGGGGTGATCAATAAATTAGATATACAAAAACATTTATTAAAAAAAATTGTCATTAGTTTTCCCTTTTCCCTTCATGTAACACTGGTTTGATCTCATAACATTATTTTATTGACAAGTCAATTCAATTTTGCAGTCTGATTTATATAGTGGGGGTTTAGAGAGATAATATTTTATTGGTAATGCTGAAGTAAAACTATGCTAGTGTGTGTGTGTGTGTGTGTTTTGTGTGGTGGGGTGTGTGTGTGTGTGTGGGGACTCCTTGCCCTTGCCCTGTGACCCTTCAACAATCAAATTCCAGCAAATACCAATATAATAATTGTGTGTGTGTGTGTGTGTGTGGTGTGTGTGTGTGTGTGTGTGTGGGGTTTTGTGTGTGAGAGGCTTGGAAGAAAATTATGGGAAACCATTTTAGTCACCCTTTTTTTTGCTACTGCTGATTTATAGACAAATAAACATAATGCAAGTGTTTAATTGATATATGAAATATTTTTCCTGTTATGTTTTTTCATAAACAAAATTTATATGTTGTGGCCCAGGTTAGGTTTAGATTGGGTCACGTTTAGGTTTGGTTTTAGGTTATTTTTAAGCTTTTTTTAGGTTCCTAGGCTAGATTTTGGGTTTTCCCTTTTTGGTTGTTTAGGCTAATTGACCAAATCTAATGGTGTAAAGGTTTGCCCGCCGGCCGGCCCGGCTGGCCGCTCACTTTAAGCCGGTCGCATGTAAACAAGGCTCACAAGACCTCACAGCCGGGCAATGCAAATCAACTTTTCTACTGGTTACTAATGAAAATACAGATCAAATTTTTTTTTTCTAGAAGTTATCTATATAGTATCGTCACTACATGGGGGAGTTTAAATTATACAGAAAACGCGAGTAGTAAGGACGGCAGAAAGAGCCCAGTTTTCTTTAATAATTACCAATTTTTTTTGTGGTGCAATTATTTTTTAAAAGAATATTTTCCCCTTTTTACGCTACTATAGCTCATCTCAAAAATATTACTTAACATTGCTGCATTTTGTCTAGGTTAAGTAACTCAAAGCCATGACCACCACTATCTCAAAGGGCTGATTAAAAAAGTTTTTTTCAACTGTATCGTGTAGGTCCCTTTTCACTAAATCAGTTACATATTTAGTTTATGTACTGTCTCTTGGGTTCCTTTATATCATTCAACGTCCATATACATATATAAGGAGCTTTTTCGGTCAATTTGTAGTTTCACCCAACCAATAATTTTCTGATGCGCCTTATGTTTTTCTGCTGTGTTTTTATGTGTTTTGAATGAATCTGCTAACCGTTTCTGTCGCAATATTATTATTTTTTTTTTTATGCAAAAATGAAAAAATAAAATAAAATATGAACCTACACCTAACCTAACCTTTACCTATAGCTAACCTAACCTATACCTAACCTAACCTAACCTATACCTAACCTAACCTAACCTAACCTTTACCTAACTTTAAAAAATAAAAATAAAAACTTTTTCTACCTAAAAAAAAAAGAAGAAAAGCGACAGAAACAGTTAGCAGATTCATTCAAAATACATAAAACTCCACCAGAAAAACATAAGGCGCATCAGAAAATCGTTGGTTGGGTGAAACTGTAAATTATCCGCTTGTTCTGCCCCAATAAGTAAAGAATAGGGATGGGCGTATGGACGCCCATAATGCCAAGATAATGCTTCTTCAAACTAGGTCTTGTAGGTCTATGTAGCCACATATTCAGCTTCTGCAGCGCCTATATAGTACCTAATTGTAACTTTAGCGTCCGTATTTGTTATATAAAGACTTATTTCGCATTCGATAAGTTCTGAAGAGGAGATGGGAGTTCCTAAGCGGCGGCCATTTCGAATATTTCCTACTATTAACTTTGGTATTAAGGGTTTAGAAGTCCTCGCCAGCACTATTAAGTTGATACCAAACTTAACAGTAAAGATTAAGCAAAGAGTGAGTGAGGATAACAGTGAGTGTGAAGTTAAGCGTAAAGTCGGGAGTTAATACCAAAGTTTAGTATTAATTGTAAGCAGAGCTGGGCACTAAATACATTGAATGTATTTAAATACTAAATACTAAATACATGGGAGAAATGTATTTAAATACTAAATACTAAATACATTTTACGCATGTATTTAAATGCTAAATACTAAATACATCAATTGTATTTAAATACATATGTAAATACATCGTAAATACACACAAATTTTAACATGACCGAAAAAAATGGATTATCTTAGGATTTCCTTAGATTTTGGGTTTCCATAGAAATTTCCTTAAAATAAGGAAATTTCCTGTAAAGTGGAAACACTGGTTCACTGTAACATCGGGGT
>JACEEZ010008971.1:37500-40000 GCA_016584305.1 Chionoecetes opilio
CACGTGGACCACCACCAGCTCTCCACTCAAGGAAGGACTCCCGCGCGGCACTGTGCGCCTCACGAACAAACTCATTCCAGCCTGGTACCTGCCTCCATCTCTTCCTGCAAAAACCCACAGTCTGGCCAGCACGCAGCATGCACTCTATCAGCGCCTCGTGGAAGGCGTTGATGTCGTCATGGTGCCCACGATCCAGACATGCATTCTGGAAGCAACAAACCCTGACAGGATCTATGGCAATGCCCCTCAGCAACTCTGTCACCACACGACCATACTCCTCTCTCTTCCGCTTGTCCCGAAAATCTCACTTAATCCTTGCCGCATTATCCTGCCTGACCTGTGTCAGAGCAGGGAGCCCATTAACTTTGAAATCCACCACGAGAGGAAAATGGTCTGAAGAGACACTGTTGTACAGAATGGAGCACTCATCCATCACATCAAATGTCACATGGTGATAACAGCACATGATCCAGCCACGTGCGTGAAAGACACCCCTGGTTGACATGAGTGAAGCTCGTTGGGGGAAGCGCCCTCACGTCAGCCATCACCATGTCGTGGTTTCCACACATGCGCTGAATGTCTGTGAAGAAGGCAGTGCGCGGGGCAGCATTAAAGTCACCGGGAATGCAAACATTCTGCTCCTCAGCATCCTCTATTATGGAGGCGAGTCTTCCTAAATACATCAGCTGTTCGTCCCTGTTCTCCACATTACTGGTGGGCAGATACACATTCACCAGCAACATGGAGAACCGGTCATCCTTGTATGCAATGCCCAAGATGCGAGGATCCTGATCATTACATACTTTGATGTATTTAGAAAGACTCTTGTGCCACAAAAAAGTGAGACCACCGTATGGCTTGCCACGCCTCAGGACCCGTGTCTCGTCCACCGCCGAAGTTGAGAACGACACAAAGTCCTTATGGAGGCCATTCGGTCTGTGCACCTCGTCAGGGCACAGCCACGTCTCCTGTAGGGCCAGCACGTGCACCTGCCCCAGGAGATCCCTGATGTGAGGCTCACTACTCTTCACACCCTGGCAGTTATAGGAGGCAATTTTACTACAGTATAGATTACTTTACTATTACTATAGATAGTATAGAGAGTATAGACTCTCGCAGTACTCTAGTTATTATTGCTTTTGTTATTATTATTGTTAGTATTATTATAATGATTATTATCATTTGCATTGTCATTATTACAATTTTTTCTAATATTATCATTAATAATTCTTGATGATAATAAGATTCTTGCACTTGTAAACACTTGAAAAACCCTCATATACTGCCTGTGTGGTTATGGCTTTGCAACTGATCACTTCACGGCCAGCATTGTCAGTTGCGCGGTGATCAGTTGCACGCAGCCGTAGTTTTCGTCGCCTCGATGTGAGAAACCAATGTGTCAGTCGCAATGCAACTGGCTGCGGCGTCGTAAGCAACTGGTTTCATGCAATTAGTTGCGTCCGTGTGCAAGCTGCCTAAAGACGTTAGATATTGTGTTGTGGTGATTCTATTTCGAGGGTTTTCTTATTTTCTTATATTTTCTGTGCGAGGTGGACGTTTTGAATGTATTATCTTTGCCTTTACATCTTTCCTCGTCTTTGTTCTCTGTTTCCATTATTATGCTCCTCCTTATTTCTTGTATCTAAACACTACTCCCCCCCCCCCCCTGCTGCGTTACCTTATTCCTCGTCCCTGCCTCCCCGCAGCAAACCCTCGGGGCATGGCGCAGCGTGTTCATCACCTCCGCCATCGTCTCCATCGTCTGCAGCACCACCTACATTCTCTTTACGCCCGTTCAGCGACAACACTGGGACACTGCCGCCTCCATCACCACCTCGTCCTCCTCGTCGCCGTGTCACCCTCGTCCCTCTCCCGAGGGATCGGTGAAGGCCGCAGGGGATTACGGTGTGAGGGTGTGAAGGTTGTGTTTCATGGTAAGATCACGGTTTTCTGAATCAACGCCAGAGCGTTTTTTGGCAACGATGTGCATCGTAATGACCCTCGCGCACCGTGTCCTGCCCTGCTCCCGGGAACACCGCCCCCCCTTCCCCCTGTGTGTGGGTCGCCTGGCCGTGCCTGGTGAGGCAGCGCTTCAGTGCCCCGCCCACCCGACGCTGTGGCAAGCTGGCCCTGCTACACCAGGCGGTGGGGCACGACAGGGGCGGCAGGGTGATGGTGGCGCTCAGTGGCGTGCACAGACATTCAGACGGGCAGGGCTTCATCTCCATAAAAAGGCACTAACCCAATACTTACAAATTCTGGAAGACTACATCCTGCTCATGCGCGCTCGACAGACGACCAGACAAGTGATGTCATGTCTCATTTATGGAAACCCAATTGATTTGTTTGTCATCAAACTCATTTGAATTCATTTTTCATCTTTGCATTTCAGGTGAATATATTTTTCATCAAATTCACTTGGGTTTCCACAAGTGGGACATGACGTACTTGGTTTTGATGAACTGCTGCCCTGCACTGTGAGAGACAGAAGCACACCCAC